>CM048755.1:510643070-510913070 GCA_026315105.1 Locusta migratoria
TGTCTTCTTTCCTCCAGCGGTCCCCATTTGAGTTCCTGGAGCATTTCCGTGACACTCGCGCGTTGGTCGAACCTACCAGTAACAAACCTATCTGCTCACCTCTGAGCTACTATGTCTTCCTTTAAAATGATTTGGTGCGGGTCCCAAACACTTTAGCAATACTCAAGACGTGGTCATACAGGCGTTTTATACGCGGTCTCCTTTACAGATGAAGTACATCTTCCCAAAATTCTCCCAATAAACCGAAGCCGGCTGCCCGCCTTACAACTGTCCTTATATGTTCATTCCATTTCATATCGCTCTGCAATGTTACGCCTAGATATTTGAACGACGCGACTGCATCAAGAAGCTCACTACTGATTCTCTTTTCGAACATTATGGGATGATTTTTCATACTCCATGGGCATCTTAAATTTTTCTACATTGAGAGCTAGCTGCCATTCTTTGCACCAACTAGAAATTGTCTAACAAGGAAAGTACTTGGGCTCGAACAAACAAATACACCAAAATGGCGTGAGAGATAATGTAAAGGTCCCTTACTACTGCACTAGTGATACTCCATCTGCAAAACTCTGCAGTCTTCCGTTATACGCCTGTACGTGTGCCATTGCCGCATTGCACGTCGACCTGCTGGTACGTCAGTCGGGATCTGTAGGGACGGTTCAGCGCGCCTATGCTGTCGAGTTTCGTTACAATATTTGTGTAGTGAAGCTTCGGATGTGTCGACTCTTAATCAGTCCAGCTAATGTATTGTGATTGGTTGAGATGAAGTTATGAAGAACCCTCTTTGTGAAGTAGGTATTGGTGTAGAAGATTAATCATTCACATGTTTTTTGTATCAAAAATGTTCAAATGTTTGTATAGTCTATGGGACTTAACTACGGGGTCATCAGTCCCTAAACTTACAAACTACTTATGAACTACTTACGAACTAGGACGGCACAAATATCCATGCCCGAGGGGGGATTTGAACCCCCGACCGCGGTGGCTGTGCGTTTTTGAATCATTATAGTGCAGAAATATGAGCGTAGGTTAGATACTTTTGTGAATTCCAAAAATTGAAACATTTCGACCGTTTCGGGGCATTTGAAATAAATTCAACGGCGAAGTTTAAAGTTTGTGCTGGACCGGGATTCGACCACGGATTTCACGCTTGGGATCAGCGGTCGCCTTAACCAAACAGGCTATCCAGGCAAGCTCCCCTTCCGACCCAAATTTTCAAGGCGTCCGATGGCCCGAAACCGGAAATCCGTGTTCGAATCCCATTCCAACAAATTTAAACTTCGCCGCTGAGTTTATTCCAACGCTCCGAAACGGTCGAAATGCTCCAATATTTCGAATTCTGGAAATTACGGCTGTTAATGTCAACCAATTGTGTCATTTTGTACATGTCCGAAAGAACAGAAACCTTATCAATAATTGCAAAAAAAGGTAATTTTGTAACAGTAATACAGACTGATGATAGGGATGATAATGACGAACAATTTCCGTCCAGTATTTCATCTACAGTGCTGTCTAGAGAATGATTGCAGAGTTTTGCAGAAAAACGACACCCATCAACACATTGAGGGGTAAGTAATGGTCGTATAACCAAACGTTCATCCAGATATATTTGTTCGAGCCCAAGTACTTTCCTTTTAAGTCATCCTGAATGCTATTACAATCAAAGACGACACCCTCCCATACACCACAGTATCAACAGGAAACAGCCGCAAATTACAAGTTACTCTGTCCATCAGATCATTTATACACACAGAAAATAATAGCGGTCCTATACACTCCCCTGCGGCACGCCTGACGATACACTCGTCTCTGATGAACACTCCGCCGTTGAGAACTATGTGGGTCAGTTAGGATTTAGTAGTTTGTGTTTCGGTCACCATACTGTGACTAACTGTAAGGGTATAAATGAAGCAGTTGGTCGTGAATCTAACTGTAAACGTTGACAGTGGAAAGTAATAGTCGGAATTTACTAATTTATTATTGATAAATTTCGGTTTTTTTTGTGTGGTTTTAGGGCGCACAACTTCTACGGACATTAGCGCCCAGACAAGAACTTAGATTCACTAGGTCTCAAAAAAAAAAAAAATTGGTGACTGTCAGAAAATCAAGAAGAGGCTAAAAACGAAAGATAAAGGACAATGAAAAGGGTTAAATATCCTTCGATAAGTTGACCAAGTTGATAAAACGCAAAACCCGAGCAGCTGCTCGTGTGTCATCAGCTAAAATTTCCTCCAGAGTAGACGGAAAGTGAAGGGCTACACGGAGATGATTAACACAAGACAGTAAAACATGTCGCACCGTCAGCAATTCACCGCAGGAGCACAGCGGTGCAGGATCGGCGGTTAGCAAATGACGGTGACTGAAACGGCAGTGACCGATCCGCAACCGGGCCAGGATGACCTCCTCCCGCCGAGAGGGGCGTGAGGAGGTCTTCCAAGCGGTCGGGATCGGTTTGACAGTTCGCAATTTATTGTTGTACAGTGAAAGCCACGCACTGTGCCATGACGACACGATACTCCGGCGAAGAGCCCGTTGAACATCGTCCGGTGGGATGCAAAAGGTAGCCATGCGAGGCAAAAGAGCTGCCGACTTGGCTGCTATGTCGGCGGCCTCATTTCCGGCCACACCCACGTGGCCAGGGACCCACAGGAAAGAAACGTGACAGCTGTCATCTGCTAGCAACTGGACGGTGCGTTGGATCCGATACACGAGAGGATGGTTGGAGAAAGGGTCCTTAAGGCTCTGCAGGGCACTAAGGGAGTCCGAACATATGGCATAGAAAGGTTCGCGGTGGCGGCAGGTATACAAAACGGCCTGGTGGAGGGCAAAAAGCTCAGCCGTGAAGTTCGAGCACCGGTCAGGGAGCTTGTATTGGAAAAGGTTGTCCCCGACGACGAAGGCAGATCCGACACCGGATGTGCTCTTGGAACCATCAGTGTAAATAAATATGGCATTATCGAACCGCGAACGGAGTTCGACAAGCCTAGAGCGGTATACCAAATCTGGAGTGCTCTCCTTGGGGAGCGAACTAAGTTGAATGTGATTGTGAACCTGGGCCTGATGACACGGTGGCAATGGGCTTTCGCTCAACCGAAGGGTGGAAGGAAGGGTAAAATCGAGCTGCTGTAGCAGGCGGCGAAACCGAACTCCAGGTGGAAGCAAGGCAATCGCAGACAACTGATATTGGCGATCGAGTGAGTCGTCAAAAAATAATCTGTAAGATGGATGGTTGGGCATCGACCGTAGGCGGCATGCGTACCGACACAAGAGTATGTCACGTCGAGTGGTCAAGGGTAATACAGCAGCCTCGGCATACAGACTTTCAACAGGGCTGGTATAAAATGCACCGGTCGCCAGACGTAATCCACGATGGTGGATAGAGTTTAGACGGCGGAGAATCGACGGCCGTGCTGAAGAGTATACAAGGCTTCCGTAGTCGAGCTTCGACTGAACAATGGCTGGGTAAAGGTGAAGCAGGACGGTATGATCCGCTCCCCATGACGTGCCACTGAGGACACGAAGAACGTTAAGGGACCGGGCACAACGGGCGGCCAGGTAGGACACGTGTGTAGACCAACAAAGTTTCCGATCCAATGTGAGTCCCAAGAATTTCGTAGTCTCCACGAAAGGGAGAGCAACAGGGCCGAGACAGAGAAGGTGGAAGAAATTCCTTGTATCTCCAGAAGTTTATACACACAGTTTTCTCAGTGGAGAATCGGAAGCCGTTTGCGATGCTCCAGGAATATAGACGGTCAAGACAGCGTTGAAGAGAACGCTCCAAGAGACACGTCCGCTGGGCGCTGCAAATCGTCAACAAAAAGAGATCCGGAGACGTCGGGTGAAAGAATCTACGATCGGATTGATTGCAATGGCAAAGAGCGCCACACTCAAGACGGAGCCCTGTGGTACCCCATTCTCCTGGCAAAAGATATCTGACAAAACAGAGCCCACCCGTACCCGAAACTTGCGATCCGCCAAAAACGCTTGAATGAAAAGAGGGAGGCGGCCCAGAAGGCCCAATGTGTGCAATGTGCGGAGAATGCCCGCTCTCCAACAGGTATCGTATGCCTTCTCCAAGTCGAAGAACACTGCTACTGTTTGACGCTTCTTTAGAAAGTCATTCATAATGAAGGTCGACAACGTAACGAGGTGATCATCAGCAGAGCTGTGTCGACGAAAACCGCATTGGATATTAGTCAGGAGGCGGCGAGATTCGAGGAGCCAGACCAACCGAGCGTTAACCATGCGTTCCATCACCTTACAGACGCAGCTCGTCAGAGAAATGGGGCGATAACTGGAAGGAAGGTGTTTGTCCTTCCCTGGTTTGGGGATGGGGACAACAATGGCTTCACGCCAACTTGTGGGAACATGACCGTCAGTCCATATGCGATTGTAGGTACTAAGAAGAAAGCACTTGCCAGCAGGAGAGAGGTTCTTCAGCATCTCAATATGAATGGAATTGGGCCCGGGAGCAGAAGATCGGGACAGTGCGAGAGCACGGTCTAGCTCCTGCATGGTGAAGGCGACATTATAATTTTCAAAATTAAAAGAGCGGAAAGAAGGCGGCCGTGCCTCCTCTACCTGTTTGCGAGGGAGAAAGGCAGGGTGATAATGGGCAGAGCTCGAAACCTCCGCAAAGAAACGGCCCAATGCGTTGGAAACATCAGCGGGGTCCACGAGGACTGCATTCTCCACGGTCAGGCCAGGAATCGTGGAGTGGACCTTGATGCCGGATAAACGGCGTAGGCCACCCCAAACAACCGTGGAGGGAGTAAAACGGTTGAAAGAACTAAGCAGTCCAGCAAGCTTTCTTGCTGTCGTTTATGATACGACGACATTGCGCTCTCATACGTTTATAATTGATGCAATTCTCCAAAGTTGGGTGGCGGCGGAAGGTGCGTAAAGCACGGCGCCGGGCTCTAAGCGCGTCGCGGCAGGCTGCAGTCCACCAAGGGACCTGGACACGACGTGGAGAAGAGGATGTACGAGGTATGGAACGTTCAGCAGCGGTGAGAATAACCTCTGTGAGGTACTCAAACTGACTTTCACAATTAGGAAAATTCTGATCGTGAAAAACAGCCATGGAAGAATAAAGCCCCCAGTCGGCTTTAGAAATGTTCCAACTGGTGGGACAAGGAGATGGGGAATGATGCAGGAAGTGGATGATACAAGGGAAATGGTCACTCGAGTACGTGTCAGAAAGTGCATACCACTCAAACCGACCAGCAAGCTGAGGAGTGCATATTGCAAGGTTTATATGGGAATAAGTGTGTGTTGTGTCAGAAAGGAAGGTCGGTGCACCAGTGTTGAGGCAGACAAGATCGAGGTGTTGGAGAAGGTCCACCAAAAGGGAGCCTCTCGGACAAGGTGCCAGAGAGCCCCATAGGGGATGGTGGGCATTGAAGTCGCCTACCAACACGAAATGTGAAGGGAGCTGGTCAACGAGGTGTAGCACATCTGCCCTAGTAAGGGCGTATGATGGCGAATAGATATTACAGAGGGAAAAGGTAAATGTGGATAGAGCGATGCGGACGGCAACTGCCTGTAGGTGAGTGTGCAAGGAAATGGGATGGAAATAGACATCGTCTCGAAGCAGCATCAGAACCCCTCCTTGGGCTGGGCTACCTTCCACAGGTGGCAGGTCGAAACGCATAGAGGTGTAGCGGGGGAAGTCTGCACGATCGCTTGGACGTAACTTAGTTTCTTGGAGAAAGACTAGAAGCGTGCAGTGCAATCGAAGGAGAGTTTTAATTCCTCCCGATTGGAACGAATGCCGCGAATATTCCATTGAAGGAGCGCCATGATGAAAAATGAGGATAAAAACGAACAAGCAAGCGGGGTCACCTCGACGGCCGCTGAGGACCGGATTTCGAGGGAGCACTGCTATTGCTGTCGAGGGGCAAAAGGTCGTGGTCCATAGGTTCAACCGACGCGCCTGCCACCGCCCTGAGTTGATCAGGAGGGGCAGTTTCCACCGCCGGTAAAGGGCCGGGTGCCCGGCAGCCGGAGCGTCCCGGTGAAACAGAAGACGGCCGAGGCCGCCAACTGTTGGACGGCGTGACGGATGGGTCACGCCTCGGCGGGGAAGGAGAGGAACTCTTTCTTGTTGGCTCTTCTCGAAGAGTGACGGTGAGAAGAGGCAGTCTACGGTTGGGAAGCCTGAGAACGCAGAAAATCCTCACGGACGGGTTCCTTTTTCACAGTCCGGGCATCTTGCTTAGGTGCCCGCGGTTTACCAGAGGTTGATGAAGACTGTACTTTAGGAGCAGCAGGAGGAAGCGGGGACGTGGAACGGGCAATCGTCGGGCTGGCGGATCGCACAACTGTGTCAGCGAAAGCAAAATCACAGGTCTGGGTACTTAAATCCTTAGTAGGTCGAGTTGAGGTGAGGACCTTAATGTATGTGCCCGCTGGGAGGACAGTGGGCTTTCGACTCGCCAACAACTTTCGAGCGGCAGATGTTGATACCTTCTCTGTAACCCGAATTTGCTGGATGATTTTTTCATCCTTATATATAGGGCAGTCTCGAGAGGAAGCCGCATGGTCGCCGTTGCAGTTAAGGCAGTGAGGGGACGGAGGTGGGCAATCCCCCTCATGGTCGTCCCTACCACAAGTGACACACTTTGCTGCATTTGGGCAAGATTCACGGGTATGGTTGTACCTGTGGCATTGGAAACAGCGCGTTGGGTTTGGAATATAAGGGCGGACAGAGATAACTTCGTACCCTGCTTTGACCTTTGACGGGAGTTCAACTCTGTCGAATGTCAAAAACACAGTACGAGTCTGTGTCAGCTGATTATCTACCTTTTTCATCACCCTGTGGACGGCTGTCACACCCTGATCTGACATAGGATTGGATGTCATCAGACAACCCATCAAGGGATCTCGTAAAAACTACCCCCCCCCCCCCCCGTGACGAGTTGAGTGTGCGGTGCGCTTCTACCTTGACTGGTAACGTGTGTAATAACGTAGTCCGGATTAGTTTCTGGGCTTGGAAAGCACTGTCCGCTTCCAGCAACAATGTGCCATTGCGCTGACGAACAGGTTTTATCAGGGCCAGCAATTGCATCAACACCTTTCTGTATAACTAAAGGATTGACAGAATTGAAATGTTTTCCGTCGGTGCGAGACACAACAAGAAATTTCGGTAGATTAGGCAGAGTCTTCTTTTGCTGAGGCGAATCTATCTTACGTTTCTGGGTCAACGTCACTGAAGAAGAGAAGGAAGTCATCGCGGAGGTTTTTTTTTGTGGTTTTAGGGCGCACAACTGCTGTGGTCATTAGCGACCAACACTGCCCATAGTAAAAAAGAACCGGGGTTAGAAATTTAATGGCTTTCGCCATATTTGCACGATGTATAAAAAGTAAAACTCTGTTAACCGATTGCGGGTCATCAGCTAAAATGTCAGACATTTCAAATGGTAAACACAGAACATGACGGAGACGATTAAAAAACGGACATTGCACTAAAAGATGGTTCACAGTAAAAGGTGCATCGCAGTGCTCACATAAGGGAGCAGGACCACCACGTAATAAATGCTGGTGGCTATAACGGCAGTGGCCAATACGAAGCCGGGCCAGAACAATCTCCTCTCGGCGGGAGGGTCGAGATGACGTTGACCAGAGATCAGGCACAGGTTTAATGGCTCGCAATTTGTTTCCTGACAGGGATGACCAATGTAGATACCAACGGGAGATAATACGCTGGGAGATAACAGCGCGAAGGTCATCAGAGCTAGGTGAAAAGGTAGATAGCCAAGGAAGGATAACTGCCTCCTTGGCAGCCGTATCCGCAGCCTCATTCCCCAACACTCCCACGTGGCCAGGGGCCCACAGAAACGTCACCGGAATTCCGCTCGTTGAAAGAGAAGTAAGGCAATTGCGGATGCTTTGTACCAGGGGATGGGCCGGATATAGCATGCAAAGGCTCAGCAAAGCACTCAGAGTCCGAGCAAATGACAGTCTTACTGAGCGAGTTCGCTGGACGTATTGTGTGGCTTGATATAATGCATACAGCTCAGCTGTAAAAATGGAACTCCACTCAGGAAGACGATATTTAAAAGAGACGTTGCCAAGTACAAAAGCACACCCAACACCCTGGTCGGTCTTTGAGCCATCAGTGTAAATGAACAAATTGTCATCAAATTTAAACCGGAGTGCGTGAAATTGTCTCTGGTAGACGAAACTAGGTGTGGAGTCCTTTGGAAGAGAATGAAGATCAAAGTTAACACGGACTTCGGGGCTTCGCCACGGTGGAGAGGTGCTCTCTCCAGTCTAGAAGATAGCAGGCATTGTAACGCCAAGCTGGCCGAGTAGAGAACGCAAGCGTAGTTCCCGGCGGTAGCAGAGCAGACGGGCGCATAGCGAAGAGACTGTCAAGTGAGTCGTTAAAGAAAACTGCGTACGTTGGGTGTCCTCGCATGGACGACAAACGGCTAGCTTAACGGTGAAGTACGAGTTCCCGACGGTAAGAAAGGGGTAGTTCGGCGGCCTCGGCATAGAGGCTCTCAACGGGGCTAGTGTAAAACGACCCTGTCGCCAGACGGAGACCTTGGTGGTGGATTGTGTTAAGGCGGCGCAGTATGGACGGTCGAGCCGAAGAATAAACGATGCTTCCATAGTCCAGTTTGGACCGAACTATGGTGCGATACAGATGGAGGAGTGTAGACCTGTCAGCTCCCCACGAGGTGCCACTTAACACCCGCAGCACATTGAGAGAGCGGGTACAGCGAGCTGCCAAACGGGATATGTGGGGAGACCAACTTCCTGTCGAAACCAAGTCCCAAGAACGTCGTGGTATCCACAAATTGAAGTACTACGGGGCCCAGACGAAGGGACGGGGGAAGGAACTCCTACCGCCGCCAGAAGTTCATGCAGACTGTCTTGTCAGCTGAGAATCGAAAGCCAGTGTCCATACTCCACGCGTGGAGAGTGTCTAGGCACCGCTGAAGGCGCCGCTCCAGGAGACCCGTTTGCTCAGAGCTGCTGTAGATCGCGAAGTCGTCAACAAAGAGGGACGCCGACACTCCCAGTGGAAGGTGATCGGCTATAGAATTGATTGCCACTGCAAATAAAACAACGCTCAGGACCGAGCCCTGGGGGACTCCGTTCTCCTGAATAAAAGTGCTCGATAAAACCGAACCAACACGCACTTTAAAAATACGGTCTGTTAAAAATTCGCGGATAAAAATTGGCAGGCGACCCCGAAAACCCCATGTATGCAGAGTGCGGAGGATGCCAATCCTCCAGCAGCTGTCGTATGCCTCTTCCAGATCAAAGAACACCGCTACTGTCTGGCGCTTCGGTAAAAAGTTATTCATTACTGAGGTAGATAGGGCAACAAGATGATCCATCGCAGAACGGTGCTTGCGAAACCCACATTGGACATTAGACAGGAGATGTCACGTTTCAAGCCACCATACCAGGCGCCCGTGAATCATGCGTTCCATCACCTTGCATACGCTACTGGTGAGGGAAATGGGGCGGTAGCTGGAAGGGAGACATTTGTCCTTCCCAGGCTTTGGTATGGGAATGACTATGGCTTCAAGCCAGCGTCGCGGAAAGGTGCCATCTATCCATATGCGGTTGTAGGTGGCCAGTAGGAAGTGCAAGCTCGTTGGTGAAAGGTGTTGCAGCATCGCCACGTGAATGCCATCTGGTCCTGGAGCGGAGGACCGCGAAGACGAGAGTCCGTGGTGAAGCTCTCGTACAGTAAACTCGGTATTGTAGCATTCACAGCTCTGAGAGGTAAAGGGCAATGGAGTCGCCTCCACCGTCCGTTTCTTAGCTAGGAAAGCGTCAGTGTAATGTGAAGAGCTAGAGACCTCTGCAAAATGTCGACCCAGTGCGTAGGCTATTTGTGGAGGATCGACGACGGTGTCAGTTGCGACACACAGACCGGGAATTGGGGAATGAGCCATAGTGCCCGAAATTTTTCTAAGGTTACCCCAAATGATGGAGGAAGGGGTAGACCTATTAAAAGAGCTCGTGAATGAGCGCCAACTGGCGCGTTTACAGTCGCGAAAGAGGCGACGACAATAGGCCCGCAGCCCTTTGTATCGGATGCAGTTGTCGAGCGTGGGCCGTTGTTTGAAGATTCTAAGGGCACGTCGCAGTGCTCGCAGAGCGTCACGGCATTCCGCGGTCCACCACGGGACAAGGGGACGACGTGCGTGGGAAGTCTTGCAGGGGATGGAACATTCCGCGGCTGTCAGAATAACTGTGGTAATGTGTTCCACTTGGTCGTCTATACTAGGATAATGGTAAGTACCAAAATCCGCCAGTGACGTGTAGAGCTCCCAGTCCGCTTTGGTTATCTGCCAGCGGTGTGGATGCTCAAGGGTGTCAGGCGCCATTAGGTGAATTACACATGGAAAATGATCGCTCGAATCTGTGTCTGAGAAAGAGACCATTCAAGACGCCATGCCAGCTGAGCAGTGCAGATAGCTAGATCTATATGGCTGAAAGTATTTGTGGTGTCCGAAAGATAAGTTGGTTCACCAGTGTTAAGGCAGATGAGCTGAAGGTGGTTCAGTATATCTGCCAGGAGGAAGCCCCGTGGACATGGTCGTGGGGAGCCCCAAAGGGGGTGGTGGGCATTGAAATCGCCCACCAACAAAAACGGACGTGGAAGCTGGTCAATAAGACCTAGTAGATCAGATCTAGTGATGGGAAAGTAGGAAGGAGCGTAAATATTGCACTGTGTGAAGGTAAATCCAGGAAGGTATATCCGGACAGCAACAGCTTGTATTGGAGTACACAAAGGGACCGGTGTACTGTGTACGTCATCCCGAATAAGCAACATTATGCCCCCGTGGGCTGGAATTCCTGCCACTGGAGTAAGGTCAAAGCGAACGGTAGTGTAGCGTGGGAAAGTAATTCGAGTACCAGGGAGCAATTTTGTCTCCTGTAGAGAGAAGATGATTGGGTGATATGTTCGCGTTAGAAGCTGCAGTTCTGTCCAATTCGACCGGATACCACGAATGTTCCATTGAAGAATATCCATAATAGGATAAAATGAGATGAAGATGGACATCAGCCCGACGAAGGCGGTGGGCCACAGTGCGAATGTTCGCAACTGGTGGTGTCTGAGACAGGAGGGTCTTGCTCCATTTTCTCAGAGGTGCCCACAGCAGCTGCGTGAGTGTGGTCGGCAGCCCCATCTTTGGATGATGCACCTGGAGAGACTATAGGCTTCCAGGGGATGCCATCGTCACATTGTGAGGTAGGAGGGGGGAGAGTTTTCCCCCTATTTGACTTCTTGGAGCCCTGGTGAAGCTCCTTGGTTGGCTCAGATGTTTTGGTAGGGGTGTGAAGGAAATCCTAGCGCAAATGCTCTTTCTTAGACTTTCGGGTCTCTATCTGTGGTTTCACAGCTGAAGATGAAGATTTGGAAGAGGTACTAACACTTTTCGTTGAACGTGACGCTGTTGTCAATGTAGACTGTTTGACAACTACTGTCGTAAACTGTAGGTCACAAGTCTGTGTGACCATATCCCGTGTCGGTGGAAGCGTTGCAACTACAGTACTGTAATTACCACGCGGTGGGGTCTTAGGCTTACGACTGGCGTACATCTTACGTGCAACTCGTATGGGAACCTTTTCCTTTACACGGATTTCCTGGATGGCCCGTTCATTGGCAAACACGGGACATTCCCGGGAGCAAGCAGCTCGATTCCCGTTACAATTGATGCAATGGGGGGACGGTGCTGGACAAATCCCCTCATGGGCCTCTTTACCACATGTGACACATATGACCGGGTTCTTGCAAGACTGGCTTGTGTGGTTGAATCGATGGCACTGATAACACCAAGTAGGGTTAGGGATATAAGGTCGTACTGTGATGACCTCATACCCTGCCTTGATCTTCGGCGGCAGAGCCACTCGGTCGAAGGTCAGAAACACTGTGCGAGCGGGGACTACAACATTGTTCTCTTTTTTTGTCACTCTGTGTACTGCGACGACGCCTTGAGCTGACAGATATTCTTTCAGTTCATCCTCAGTCAGACCATCCAAACTGGCCGAGAAGACTACCCCTCGGGAATAATTGAGGGTTGGATGGAGCTCAACACGAACCGGGTAGCTGTGGAGCAGAGTAGCCTTAAGCAGCCGCTGTGCCTGGGAGCCACATTTTGTTTCTAACAGTAGTGTTCCATTACGCAGGCGGTTGCAGGTCTGAACTGGGCCGGCAATGGCATCAACCCCTTTTTGAATAAAAAATGGGTTCACCGACGAAAAGGATTGTCCTTCCTCAGTACGGAGCACCACAAGGAACATTGATGTCTCTAAATTTTTCTGTTCAGACACACTATTGTCTATTACATCAATTTCTAAAGGCTCTTTCCATTTTCTTTTTTTATAACCATCGCGGTTGTATTCCCCACGATTGCCAGTGTCTCCGATGACACACTCCTTCCTGCTGGGGGCCCCCAACGAAAGCACACCCGCCTTGGGCGATTGTTCACACCCCAGGTCACACCTCCCGATCTACAGACGGAGGGACCAATCGGCGAATCGGGAAGGTATCAGCGCAGGCAATCGCCCCTCCCCTGGTCTGGCCTGGCCTTAACCAGGGGGTACGCACGCACCCTATATGCCAGCCCGGGGCTGGGACTTCCGCATTACCCAGTCACCCATATGGGTGGCCTTGAAGTGCGTACAGGGAGGAGGAAGAGAGAAATAGTAGGAGGAGAAGCCTCAAACGCAGATGCGGAGGCAAATAAATAAGTGAGAGAAGAGCTTAATCCAAAAGTTCAGAACTTCGGTTCCCCGAAGGATGCACAGACTCGGTCCCCAAGACGGGGAAAAAGGACAGTAGAAGAATCGTCGTGTAGCACGGAAAGAAAAAGAGTGCTACAAAGGCTGGGGCCCCGTGCTCGCCACGCACTTACTCACCACAGAGCGGTGAGCCCCCTGGGGGGATCGCGGAGGTGTCCCTTGTGATTACCGGCGTCTCCGATGGCGCGCTCCTTCCTAGTGGGGGCCCTCTCCGAGGGCTTACCCGCCTTAGGTGATTGTTCACACCTCAGGTCACACCTCCCGAGAACTGACGGAGGGACCAATCGTCATGTTCGGGAGGTACCAGCTCGAGTAATCACCCCTCCCTGGGCCTGGCCTTTACCAGGGGGTACGTTCGTGCCCTACTTGTCTACCCGGGGCGGGGAATTACGCATTACCCCGTCACCTGCTACGCATGATAATGCGTAGGTCGACCTTCAGACACGCACAGGGAGGAAAGAAGAAGAGGATAGGAAATGAAGAGAAAGAAGGGAAGAAGTGTCTCAAACGCCGAAGCGGAGACTAATGAGGAGGAGAGGAAGGCTAGGAGAGTATAAGGAGAGAAAGACAGAAGCAAAGGTTTGGAAAGGAAGAAACCAAGGAATGAGAGAAGCTACTACAAAAAACGACCTGAACTAGCAAAGGACGCCCGTCTCCGGGCGAAGCATAAACCGGGAGGGAAAGTGAAGCAGCCTGGGGCAGAAGAAAGGCTGCTTCGGCTCGGGGCCCCGTGCGCGCCACACATGTACCCACAAAAGAACTGTGGGCCCGCTGGGGGGGATAAATCTTTTGGGTCTGACAGAGTCAGTGCTTTATTCTCCGCCAACGTTCCGGGAAATTTATTTCTTGCCACCTTCAAGCCGATATTGCAAGAAAAAAATTTCCGAAACGTTGCCGGACACGAAGCGCTGACTCAGCTGTCATCGAGATTCGCCGAGAAAGCCTGCATTTTTCATATAGCAACTGTTGCCTGAAACAACTACCACACAGCACGCATGCATTCAATGGCAAATAAAATTTTGTTGTACTTTTAAGTATTACTGCTATTTTATATACAATGAGACAGGCAGCTCATATCCTAACAAATCGTCTTAAGATTTTAGGGAGTTTTATACACCACGGAATTCGTGAATCATAGTAAAATCATTCTTTTTCCACAATATTGCCGCAAGACACCAAGTTACCCGTTTGCCAACGTGCAGCAACGGGTAGCAACACCGAATGCAGTGCTGAAGGTCGCCGGTTCAATCCAGTGTTCAGTCCACTGTTCCTAGCGAAGACGTCACAGCGAAAGGTGAACAAAAGAAAAAACAAGCGCTCAACACTCACAAGGGAAACCCACTAGGCCCATAGAGCGACAATGACCGCTACACTGAAAACAGAATATCAAAAAACACAAAACAAGAACAGGAAAGGCATACAACATGAGGGTAACTAGACTAAAACATAACAAAATACCGTGGCTGGCTGATAAGAATGATTAAGGTTGCTCCAGCCACTCTGCACCTCAGTTAAAAGTGGTACGGACAAAATTACTAGCGAGGTGGGGGCCTGAGGGATCCGGCTCAAGTACCCACCACTAAATAATGATAAAAGCCAGCAGCACGAATAAAACGTAAACCACAGTCAACCATAAAGGCACAGTCTCGAAGAATTAAAGGAAGTGCAGAAGGCAGATTGAAGGACTGCCAAACGACGGCTAAAAGTGCACAGTTCAACAGGATGTGGACCACTGTCAAGAAAACGCCACCTGGTCCTCTCGACGAAGGAGGTGGCCATGCGCCATCCAGGTGTGGCCAATATGCAGGCGACAAAGGACAACGGACTCCTTACTAGAGGCCCTCAGTGAGGACTTCCACAATACTGTAGAAAATTTGACCACACTGTACTTTGGTGCAGTCAAGTCAGGCCACTCAGAACTCCAAAGCCTAACTACCTTCCGATTTAACTCCAATCGGATATCTCTTTACTGGAGACCAACGTCCAGTGGACGTTAGATAGTGGCCTGTTTGACCAGTTTATCGACGCGTTCGTTCACCCGAGATGCCAGCGTGGCTCGGGGTTCCAAATGAAGGCCACAGAACGGCTCGACTTGCCAACGCTGAAAACAGAGTCCTGCACATACCGACCAAAGGGTGATGGCAAGACACTGGTTAAGGTCTTGCAAGCCACTCAGTCACTACAGATAGAGCTGGCTTGGAGATGTTTATAAACTCGAGAAATAGCGCCCAGTTCAGCGGTAAAACCACTGCTGCCACAGGGCAAGGAATGCTGTTCGACATGCTCATCTTGGACACAGGCGTACTCAGCACGGTATTCTACCAGGAAACCGTCTGTGTAAACAACAATTGCGCCACAGAAAGAATCAAGAGGTGCCTGGTACTGGCGACAGATTCAATGATGAGAATTAGGCTATCGAGTCCTGGGCAAAGACCAACCACCTAAACTGCAAGAGGGGAATGGACCAAGGAGGGGTACAGGAAGGGTACGGAAAGGGGGAGGGTTGGGAAGGGAGTCAAGTGATGTAAGAAGGAAACAAAGACGTACCGAAATTGGGGTAACCGACCTTGGCCGCCGTTGTGGGATGAGAGTGCAGCAGCTGGGAAAAGAAACCTATTTGTATGGTGTGGCTAGGCATGGACATGGGAAATATATGAGGTTAACAGCTTTTGCTGGCCGAACCGCGAATACGTAACGATATAAAAATAGCTTGATTTTTCAGCAGCAGGCGTCCAGTAATACTAGGGACGCCTGCATGCCGCGCATTTGATGATGCTTACATACAGGCGAGCAGCTACACGCACACGAACTTAACAGCTTCTATAACATAGCACAGCTAATATAATATCTGCGATAACATATCGGATATGCACATCAATAAGGTCGTCTCGTTACTCTCTGAAGGAATGCAGTTTCAACAACAGGCCCCATCGCTAACCAGACACTATGGAGGACTGGGTCCAGGACCTGCAATACTGAAGGTGCTACCGAATCTTACACCAAGCTCCAGTAGTCTTAGACGAGATTGAATGAGAGCCTTTTAGAGCTTCAGGAGTGTTGAAAATGCGGCTCCCGAAACAGTGTGGCTGAGGAAGCGAAGAATATTCAAGTATCGCCAGTATTTTAGTCTCATCTGACAAAGGTATGGCTCCCAAGTAAGCTGGTGGTATTGCGGTAAAGTGCGTGACTTGCACGTGAAAGTATTAGCAATCGAAACCGACTGTTGACAAAAATTTTCAATATGGAGATTGATCAACTGCTTAGGGCGACCACTCTGTCGGACATAGGTTTGGTTCCTGTGGATGCTATTGATAGGTGGGATTTCACTAGACATGGCCTGCATCTCAATAGGAAAGGGAAGGGGAAACTAGCTGGGTTGATAGCAAAATCCTTAAGGGGGGGGGGACACTGCAATTCATGAAGGTACTTCTTTTTTAGGCTAAGATCAGTGTCCAGTGAGAAGCTCAGGCAGGCAGGTGCTAAAAATGTTGAAAAATCAAATATTTCTCAGAAAAGTAAAGTAAAAAATAATGTTAGCATTTTTCAGCAGAATATTGGGGGACTAAAGAATAAAATAGATGAGCTTTTAGTTTGTTTAGATGGTATAGAAACTGATAATGTAATAGATATACTATGCCTGTCTGAACATCACATTGTCACCGGTATGGAAAATGTGAATGTCAGTGGATATAAATTAGTCTCAAATGTAAGTAGAGATAATAAGAGGAGGAGTTGCCATATATGCCAAAAACTATCACAGTGTAAAAAATTTAGAAACAAAAAAGTTGTGTGTAGAGCAGCATATTGAAGCATGTGCCTGCCAGCTTAAACTTAATGATGATTATCTTATAATTGTAACAGTATATAGGTCCCCTTCAGGGAACTTTCAGTTATTTCTGGAAAACTTGGATGCGTTGTTGTGCTATCTGTCAGATAGGGGGAAGCAAATTATTATTTGTGGTGATTTCAATGTAGATTCACTGAAAGAGTATAATAGGAAGAAAGACCTTGCAGGATTACTAGGCTCATTCAATCTGACATCCGTTATTGATTTTCCTACTCGGGTAGTAAAGGACAGCAGTACATTGAGAGATAACTTTTTTATAGACCAAGATAAGTTTAACAACATAAATGCTTGTCCCATTGAGAATGGTCTTTCGGATCATGGTGCACAGCTAGTAACAGTATATGAAATAGCTCCGTTCAGTAATTCGAAACTGTCCACCAGAATTGTGCGCTCGATTAATGACTTAACAACTAAAAATTTCAAAGAAAGTCTACAGCAGTTAGACTGGGATGAGGTTTACAAGGAACCTGATGTTAATTTAAAATATAATTTATTTCACGATACATTTGTAAGGGTATTTGATAACTGTTTCCCCAAGAAATTAGTAAAATTTAATTCTAAGAAACCATGCAAAAAAACCATGGCTTACTAAAGGAATAAAAATATCGTGTAACCGAAAAAGGGAACTATATCTGTCCGCAAGAAAGAGTAATAACCCAAAAACAATAAAATATTATAAAAGCTACTGTGCTACATTAAGTTATTAAAAAATCAAGAAGCATGTGCATCATGTCTGATATTAGCTCCTCTGATAATAAAATTAAAACAATTTGGAATATTATTAAAAGGGAGACAGGGCAACCAAAAGCAGAGGAAGAGGGTATTACCATCAAAACAAATGAAAACTTTATTAACAAAAAGAAGTTGAAAACATTTTTAATGATTACTTTTTAAATGTTGTGGAGAAAATAGGATCTAAAGGCTCATTAGAAGGAGCAAGGCAATTAATGGAAGAGGCCATACCCACACAATTTGATACAATTGAAATTCCACCCACCTCACCTTCAGAAATTAGGAAAATAATAAACTCTCTCAAGAGTAAACGGTCATATGGAATTGATGGCATTTCCAGCAGGGTATTAAAAACTTGTTCCCAGGAGATAAGTAGGATTCTCAGTCATATTTGTAATATCTCATTAAAGCAGGGTATTTTCCCAGATAGACTAAACATGCTATCATTAAACCTTTGCATAAAAAAAGGGATACACACGATGTCAACAACTACCGGCCCATCTCACTTCTGACAGCTTTATCAAAGATTTTTGAAAAAGTTATGTATTCTCGAGTTGCTTCACATATTAGTATTAATAAAGTTCTAACAAAATGTCAATTTGGTTTTCAAAAAAGCTTTTCAACTGAAAATGCTATATATACCTTCACTGATGAAATATTAAATGCTTTGAATAACCGGACATCACCAGTAGGGATTTTTTGTGATCTTTCAAAGGCTTTTGATTGTGTAAATCATGGGATTCTTCTAGATAAGCTTAAGTATTGTGGTATGAGTGGGACAGTACACAAATGGTTTAAATCATACTTAACTGGAAGAGTGCAGAAAGTTGAAATAAGCAGTTCACATGATGTAGATGAGACAATTAATTCTTCTAACTGGGGAGTTATCAAAAATGGGGTCCCACAAGGTTCGGTCTTGGGTCCTTTGCTGTTCTTAATATATATTAATGACTTGCCATTCTACATTCACGAAGATGCTAAGCTAGTACTTTTTGCTGATGATACAAGTATAGCTATCACACCTGACAAACAGGAATTAACTGATGAAATTGTAAATGATCTTCCAGAAAGTTATTAAGTGGTTCTCTACAAATGGACTCTCATTAAACTTTGATAAAACCCAGTATATACAGTTTCATACAGTAAATGGCACGACACCATTAATAAATTTAGACTGAACATAAATCTGTAGCTAAGGTAGAATATTCAAAATTTTTAGGTGTTTGCATTGACGAGGGACTGAATTGGAAGCAACATATTGATCTCCTGAAACGTCTGAGTTCAGCTACCTATGCTATCAGCGTCATTGCAAAATTTGGTGATATAAATCTCAGTAAATTAGCTTACTACGCCTATTTTCATTCACTGCTTTCATATGGGATCATATTCTGGGGCAATTCAACATTGAGTAAAAAAAGTATTCATTGCACAAAAGCGTGTAATGAGAATAATTGCTGGAGCCCACCCAAGAGCATCCTGCAGACATTTATTTAGGGATCTAGGGATACTCACTGTAGCTTCACAATATATATATATATATATATTCACTCATGAAATTTGTTATTAACAATCCAACCCAATTCAAAAGTAATAGTGTGCATAGCTACAACAGTAGGAGAAAGGATGATATTCACTATTGAAGGTTAAATCTAACTTTGGTTCAAAAAGGGGTGAATTATGCTGCCACAAAAGTCTTTGGTCACTTACCAAGTAGCATCAAAAGTCTGACAGATAGCCAACTAGTATTTAAAAAGAAATTAAAGGAATTTCTGAATGGCAACTCCTTCTACAATGTAGATAAATTTTTAGATAAAACTTAAAAAAATAAAAAATTCTTAAAATATAGATTGTCAAGTATAGACAAAATTTACTAAACTGACACGTTCCACATCATTACGAAATGTCGTATACATGATCTAAGGAACAAGTATTAATCTAATCTAATCTAAAGAGGGGTCGAAGAGCATGCCTAAATAGCGATGCGTCTCTTCAACACAAAGGAGTTTATCAGCCAAGTGTAGCTCTAGATCCAGGTGAACAGCCCGATGGCGACAAGTGTATCACTCGAGTTTTGGAGGTCGAGAATTGGAAACCATGGGCAAAAGCCTATGACTGCGCCGTTCTAATGGCTTTCTGCATCGCCGTTCAGGGACACTAATGCTTGCATAACTTAAGTATATGAAAAAGTCGTCAGCAAACAATGAGGAAGAAACCAGTGACCCTACCACCAAAGGAAGACCAGTAATTGAGATCAAAAGTAGTGGGACACTAAGGACGGAGCCCTGCAACGCACTATTATTCAGGACATGAGATGAGCTGAGATAGGTACCTACCCTAACCTGAAAAGAGCGGAGCGGGAGGAAGTTCTGCATAAAGATTGAAGTGGAGCCCATAAGCCCCATTTGTACAGTGTAGTTATGTCTCCAGGTGGTATCATATGCCTTTTGCAGATCGAAAAAGAGAGCAACAAGATGTTCACAGTGTGTAAAAGCTGTACACATAGCCGACTCTAGTGTCACAAGATCGAGGCTTATCGGGCAGTAACTATACGCCACCAACGGATCTGCACCCGGTTTTATCACTGGCATGATGCTATCCCGATATAGTGGTGGGGAAAACCCCTTCTGTCTAGAGACGATTTAAAAAGGTGAGCAGTTGAAAACCCACAGTAGAGGTGTAAGCCAATCAATCAGCCCTACAAAGAGACCAATTATGTAGGCAGTCTACAGGTTGAGACTGCGAGAACGACAGAAAGATAGGAAAATTGTCGCTCCCAAAAAATCGTCGTGGACCCTACAGTTAAGATGTAGGAGGAGGCTCAACAATAGATAGGTCTATGGCTGAAAATCTGCCACACCCCATGCTAAAATGCATGGCGGCACCGGTGTTGAGGAGACAAATGATGTTCTGTGTCATGATAGTCATTAACTCTACTGCAGACAGAAGTCTGTTTTCCACCCCACGAAGGGTGGTGGGCACTGAAGTTCCCAAAAGGAGAAATGTCGGGGGAATTAGGCGACCAAGGTCAGTAGGAGAGAACTTCATCAAGGGAAGGTAAATTAAACAGATTGTAAATTTCTGCGTTGCCCAGGTTCTAACAGCTACTGCTTCAATAGTAGTGGTGAGTCACGGCAGCACTTGGGACAGTTGCGAGGATTTAGACACTGCTGGATACCCGCTAAAGACGGAACGGTTTTTATGATAGCCATATAGGGCTCTTTCATAGACTGTTTTCTTTCGCTGATCCTTTTGTTTTAAGGGCTGGGGGAGGTTCTCTGAAGTGGCTTCAAGGCCTGATAAAGGTGGGTAAGCCTGTCGATCAGCAGCTTTTAGATCCTTCAGCCATCGGCTGGAATCATCCTTGGCAGTCGAAGCCTCGGAACGGAGTTTCGTGAGGTACTTCTTCCTACCGAGAGGAGCCAGAGAAGGCTGTTGCTTCTCCAGATGGCGGATAAGGACTGGTGTCTGGTGGTGGGAGATGGGGAAATCGCTTCCACAGGTGGAGTTGGGATAGTCATGGATGAAGAAGGTCCCTCACCCATCAAGTGGGCGGGGCGGTATGAGATTGACAGCCCATAGGGCTCACAGTGGGAGGTTGCACTTGTGATGTTGTTATCCCCAAAGAGACCGGTTACAATGTGACAGCAGCGGATGGCGTTACCATAGGAACATGGTGGAGCCGCTCATACCTCTTCTTCCTTACCTTAGAGTAAGACAGCCTGTCCCAAAGGTCTTTATCTACATGATTTCGTTCCCTATTAAAAATAGTACAGTCTGCCGAGCAAGGTGGATGGTAGTGCCAACAGTTCACACAGATGGGAGGTGGGGTACATTGAGTGTCCTTATGTGATGGCTGCCCGCATTCCCTGCATGTAGGGCTAGAAGTGATTCAGGAGGCGATACGCCAGAATTTCCAGCACTTAACACGTTGGCTGCCGTGTGACCGCCGGCGCCCACAGCAAGCGGCTCTGGCGTCATCGCGGAAGTAAACGTGTTAAAGCACGGGATACGGGGAGGGACATATGATCTTTATGGGCAGTGAATCGCCTTCAGAAACCAGGATGAAAGTACCGGTGGCAACCGTGTGGTGTTTTGGTCCCATATATAGAACTACTTTTAACTAATTTCGTATGCAAATCTTGGTCGAACTGCGACAGGAGAGCTCGGTGCTGAATTAGACCATGGACAATGTTTAGCGTCTTGTGAGGCGTGGTACTGATGTGAACATCACCCAGCTTGTCAGACGAGTAATGCCTTCGACTGGGCTGGGGGTGCCGTTTATAACAAAGCAGACCCGCTTCTCATCTTAGAGAATGACGCCACCTCACCAAAATTGTCTTCGATGTTACCAACAAAGAACTGTGGTTTGGTTGGCAAGGAAGATTCTCCATCATGCCTTGTACAGACTAGGTATTTGTCAAGTGTGGCTCAGATCGGGTGAGGTGCTCACGTTCCTCCCATGGCATTGCCAAGGGAGGGAATGTCATGTTAAATTCACTCTTGCCACACTTAGAGAAGACGGTTGTACGTCCGCCATAGTTCTGTTTTGCTCGTTTAATTTGGTCCCACGAGCAGCTACAGAAGTAGAAGTCCACCCAGGCAGATGCCCGCTTGCCAGGGCAAGCCTGATGAATCTGAGGTGTGGCAGGTTCACCCAAGGTTGACCACTAGCGACTGTTCCCACTTCCACACCTATATATCCCTCAGTAGGTGGCAACCGTGAGAGCAGGGTTCGTTTTATAGAGGTTTATACCTTCCTCGTTACCAAGGCAATTAAGCCCTATATCCCCAAGCTCTATAACATACCATGTTCCACAGTCGCGCTGTGTGATGGTCGCTGAGGCACGCACAGAGCAGAAGATATGGAGGTGTAATGCAGTCCCCCCCACTTCAGTGCCCTTGGTTTTACTAAGCCTGTATGCAGCAAACCAATGCTGAGCCCCCTGAGGGGGTATTGTCCATGCTGTTATACTCGCCATTTTAGATTCCGATTCCGACATGAGCTCTAACGTTAATACCACATATGCGGTGAAGTAATGTTCTATGTCTGAAAAAACAGACTACGCACTCATCTAAGCACTTCAGGTGCCATAAGACAATTTCACGTGAACTTCGCTTTTTTGAAGAGGGGTAAAAATAAACGAATTTGTGTCCTGGACTATCAGTAGATACCGGATCGTTCCTGAGGAAACGATAGTCCAAGATTTCGACGTATATCAAGCGTTGTGATTCATTTAAACAAACCCCAATAGTTCAACCGACCTGATGGTAATACAACTAGCATCACAGCTTCAAAATTTTGCATATTGTGCCTGACTGTTTTCACACTGGTCAAAACAATTAGGGATACTTTGAGTACTGTGGGCAGGGCGAAGCTGGGAATTTGTATCTGACGGGAGGCGTGCTTAGGTAGTCCTTGCAGGTGCGGTGATCACTGTGTCCCAGTGATGTAGGGGTCAGCGCAACTGCCTAGAAAGCAGGAGACCCGGGTTCGAATCCCGACTTAAAAAGGTGAGCAGTTGAAAACCTACTTAGAGCTGATAAAGGAATTTGCTATGAATATGATCTGATCCTGGAGAGGTATCAGGCCATACAGCGAGGGCACTTTGAAACTCCCAGTCGGTAAATATGGCATTCTGTGGTTCTTGGCGCCACGTGCAAAATGATAACTGCATCTGTTCGACACACTCTGAGGTACACAACATAGTTCCCTTTCTTTCTTTCAAAGAAAAATTAAATTTGAACTTTCAATAATTCTTTACATAAATAACAACCGCCAATCGGCTTAGAAACAGTAACGGCTTTCTGCACTTCCAGTACAGATCACTTTTCAGATGCGTGTTTCCTCCTTCCGAAGCCCAGCATGGCGGAAACTGTCCGGGCCAGTCACGAGGGGAAATAACACGACGGAGCTTACAACAGGCACGTAGACCAACAGGTTCTACAATACAGAGAAGGCAGTTCAGTAAACCTTGTCTCGGGCAACAGAATGCGGTCAACCTAATAATATAGTGAGGTGCATAGATTTACTACCAGTAGCCCAGGTGAATTTACGTTAACCGAACCCAATACCAACGCAGTCAGCACCATTCCCGGCAACGGTTAATAGAATAAACTAGGCTGGGTCAACACGATCATCAGAACAGTCAACATTCGTAATTAGAATCAAAAGATTCGGGCTCACCCAAGAGTTTTGATAACCTGTTACAGCCCGTGCGACAGGATGCACTATCTAGTTCGGCAATTCGATGCACCTTTACAGTCTCATACTGTTCAAAGTTCGCCTCGACCGCAACATCACCAAGAAGCCACACTCGCTCGCCGGCAGTCCACCGCATCCCTAGCCGATACACCGCGCGCACCTCGCGGCCGTCCTTTTACTCCTACCTACTGCCGGCGTCCGGAGTCCAACTTCCTCGGCGCGTGCCCGCAAACTCGCGGTCTCTTACCTTCTCTCCAAAGATGACATGTCCAGAGAAACGAGGCCAGCGATATCGCCGAACATCAATCAATGCTCGCTGACCTCTATCTGGACCCATCAACCAGCTTGCACAGTTCTCCACAAATATAAATCATGGAGCATAGGCTGACCTATTCAGAAGCAAGGTGCAAATATCAAAAGCTGTATCCTGTGAACATGGCCACATCTTATGACACGGCAGTTTTGCCATCGTCAACCCTGTCAACATGGTCCTCATCTGTGTAGCAAATATCTGTGGGCCCACAGGCCCTATCTTCTGCACCTGCCCCCTTGACGATTGAGGGCAGATCCTCTTCTGTTGCTCCCAAACCATCTACTGCAGGTTCAATAACTTCCCAACCAACGGGTACACCGGTCACTACACCAGAGCCAGAGAAGCAATAGCCTCCTCTGGCTCCTCTCGCTAGGATGGGATCACTTGGATCCCATACTTCATTTTCCTCCGCTGCAAATGCGGATACCTGCGATTTGCGAAAGTCGGCTCGTCATAGGGCTTTGAGATCATCCTAAGTCCTGGAGACTGAGTCAACGAAGCCCTCTAAACAAGAGAAACCGAAGGAAGAGCAAGAGACAAATAAGGAAAAGAAGATAAACGTAAAGAATGAAGACACCCCGGTGGTTCCTACACCACGACCCCATACATCTGTCACTCCTACAGCGTTAATCGCCAGAGCGCCTGCCCACATGGGCTCTAAACAGGGCTAACTTGGAAGACAACACTCTTCCCATCATTGGACCTCGTCCACTCGACAACATCGATGTAGTTGTCTTGTTTTTTGCTACAGCGGCTACAATTTCTTGTACCTCAGGGTGTCCACGGAGGAAGACAGTGCCGTACTTGTCACTGAAGTCGCTGAGACGATTAAAGACCGCAGGTGGGATTTACAGCTATACAAGCGGGACACTTCTCATGGAGCACCTCATCACTTTTAAACGGTTCCACACTCGCGCTCGTCGATTAATTAGAAGATGTAAACAGGAGTGCCGGGAGGTATCCACGATTGTTTTTAAGGGCGCAAAACAACTGTAGTTATAAGCGCCCATGAGGAAATATGACTAATGATTAAGAAGGGAAATAAATAAAAAGGAGGATGCGATCAAAAGAGCGCGGGTTATCAGTTAAAATATCAGAAAAAGCAGACGGAAAACACGAATTTTGACGGAGATGATTAAAAAACGGGCACTGCACCGGAAGATGGCGCACAGTTAACGGTTGGGAACATTTGCTACAAAGTGGGGCAAGATTGTCACATTGTAAGTGGCGGTACCTAAAGCGACAGTGTCCTATGCGCAGCCGCGACGTAGTGGCCAAGCGCATTGAGGCACTATGTTCCGATGCGCGAGGCCGCTCCCCGTCGGGAGTTCGAATCCTCCCTCGGGCATGGATATTTGTGCTGTCCTTAGTACAAATTAGTTCATAAGTAATTTGTAAGTTTAGCGGCTGATGACCCTGCTGTTAAGGCCCATAAGCTTAACAAAAAAGAAAAAACATATGCGCAGCCGAACTACGATGACCTGCCTTTGCAGTAGCATCCGAGATCTCGTTTCCCAGCACTCCAACATGGCCAGGAAACCACAGAAACATCACCGTCGTACCGCTGATAGCGAGAGGAGGCTTTTCTGAAGCCGCTGTATCATGGGATAGAATGGACATAGAACGCAGAGGCTCTGAAGAGCAGTCAAGGAATTTGAGCTGATGACACTGTAAGAAGGCGGGTGGCGACGAAGGTACTGAGTGGCCTGATGTACACCAAAGAGCTCCGCAGTGAAGATCGAGCACTGATGGGGAAGACGATATTGAACGATTCATCGCCGACTACCATGTCACCAAGCACTATGGTTGGTCTTTGAACCATCGGTGTAGTTGAAGATACTATCGAAAATCTGTGTATGGAGTGCAAGAAATTCGTTGCGGTATACCGGGCCAGGAGTAGTGTCCTTGGGAAGCGACTGGAGGTCGAAATTGACACGTATCTCCGGAGAGAGCCACGGCGGGGAGTAGCTGACGCTTATCGGGAATGTGGCAGGGAGCGTTAACTCTAGTTGCCGAAGCAACAAACGAAAGTGGACTGAGTGATAGATGACGGACGTACTGCAAATAGAAGGTCAAGAGAGTCATAAAAAAAGATTGCATACGTCGGGTGGCCACACACAGATGCCAACCTGTTTGCATATCAACTGAGTAGGACGTCCCTCCTGTAAGATAGTGGTAATTCAGCACATTCAATGTAGAGACTTTCCGCAGGAATGGTATAGAAAGCTCACGTTGCAAAACGGCTCCCTTGATGATGTATCGTGTTGAGATGGCGTATAGCTGACGGTCGTACAGAGGGGTAGACGATATACCCAGAGTCCAGTTTCGAGCGGACAAGGGAACAGTACAGTCTGAGGAGAGGCGACCGCTCCACATCCCATGATGTGCCACATAGTACACTGATAACACTCAGTGAGAGGGTACACCGAGCAAACGAAGAGGAGACGTGGGAGGAAACCTGAGTACCAAGAAGTGTTTTGTCTCAACGAATAGAACAACATCTGGGCCAAGCTGCTAAGTCGATTGGAGAAACACTGTGCGCCGCCAGACGTTCATACAGACTGTCTTGGCTACAGAAAAGTGGAACCCATTGTTCGTGCTCCACAAGTAGCGATGGTCAAGACTCCGCTGAAGTTGCCGCTCGAGTAACCACGTTCGGTGGGAGCTGAAGTAGATGGCTAAGTTGTTTACGAACAGAGAAGCTCGAACGCCTGGTGTGAGGCAACCAATGATAGTGCTGATTACAAGGGCAAAGAGAACAATGCTCAACACTGAGCCTTGTGGGACACCGTAATATTGAATGAAACTGTTCGACAGGGTCGAACCTACACGCACTGTAAATAAGCGATCTTTTAAAAATTCCTGAATAAAAATAGGCATAGTTCGATGAAAGCCCGCCCTCCAACAGATATCGTACGCCTTTTCCAAGTAAAAAAATACGCCCACTGTTTGATGTTTCCTTAAAAAGTTTTCAAATGTGGGTGGGTAGGGTGACGGGGATGATCCACAGCAGAGTGATGCTTACGAAATCCATACTGTGCGTTTGTGAGGAGGTTCCTATATTCGAGCCACCATACCAGCCGAGCATCACCTTGCAAATGCAGCTGGAGAAGGAGACTGGAGGGTAGCTGGAAGGGAGATATTGGTCCTTCCCAAGTTTAGGTATAAGAATGACTGACTTCTCAGCGTCTAGGAAACGTCTCATCCCTCCAGACGCGGTTATACGTTAGAAGAAGAAAATGCAAGCCCTCCGGAGGGCTTTTAACATTTGTATATAGACGCCACGACAAACCGTGATGAAGAGAGTACACCTTGAGTTTCCTCATGGTAAATTCTGTGTTATTGTTTTCCTTATTGTCGGAAGGGAAAAAGCGTCCTTTACTCAGTTGCACATTTTCTAGGAAGGAAGTTGGGATTGAGGCAACATCCAAGCCAGAGAGGGAACTAGCGGCCTTCAGGACCCGAGTGTGCGGTTTCCGATTGTGACTGCTTGTGATGACTGACTTTTTTAGAGTGCTGGGGAGGGAGGTTCCCTGAGGGCGTATCTAACCCAGCAGGTGCCAGCCAGAGAAGACGCTCCATTCTATGGCTGAGGGTGAGGGAGCAGGAATGGGGGTGTTGGCAGGGACCAACCGACCGACCGACTGGGCGGTTAGCAGGTATTGGGGAGGGGGTTAGCAGGGACCAGGGATGCAGGGATGTGATTGTGGGGACGGTACCTTGAGGGGGAGTGGTGTTTACCACCAGAGGGACAGGAGAGGGTGACAGGAAGACGTTAGGGAATGTGGGGTTGGGGAGTGATGTTACATAGGCAAACTGTCAGGAATACTGGGTAAACATGGTTATACTTTTTTCGAGCCTCAAAATATGACAGTCGATGTAGGGTCTTTTACCCCTGAATTTTTCTATCTTTTCTTTACTGGGCAATCCGGTGGATGAGGAGCATGTAAGGCCATGGCAATGTACAGAGCTAGGTGGTGGGGTGCAAGGGTCCCTGTATGGAGAGGGCGGCCACAGTCGCCACAAACAGGGGTGGTGTTGCATCTCTAAGACACATGGCCAAAATGCAGGCAACGGAAGCAGCGCATAGATGGTGCGATGTATCGTTTAACATCAAATCTGTAGGTCATTATCTTGACTGTCAGCTTGAGTATCCTCTTCGACAGCCAGTATAGGCGCACCAGTCTGAACCTGGTTACCTTTGGGGCCTCTCTGAATGTGACGACTGAATCTAATGCTGCGCCGTTCCAGGTTTGCCCCGAGTTCCTAGTCTGATTGTAACAGTAGGTCTATGTGAAAAATAACGCCCTGTGTCATGTTAAGGTACTGGTGAGGCGTGATGATCACCGGATGTCTCGCAGTTGCTGGCAGGTTCGAAGTGCAACCGACTGGTTGGCAGAGGATGTGCGACTCAAGACAGACCCGCAGCACATCTTGCTCAGTTCCTCAACTTCGCCAAACTTGTTTTCGATGACAGGTTTGGTAGCTGGTTAGTTCGTTGGTTGATGGGATGAAGGGACCAAAGAGCTGGGTCGTCAGTCCCATGATCTCCGAATGAAATACGAACAAGGTTTTTTTTTGTGGTTTTAGGGCGCTCAACTGCAGTGGTCATTAGCGCCCAACACTGCCCATAGTAAAAAAGAACTGGGGTTAGAAATTAAATGGCTTTCGCCAACGAACAAGGGTGTGGTCAGCTGAGGACATTGCGATAGGAAAATGAAGGAAAATAAGGGGGAGTTAAAAATCAATTAGAACAGAACTAAGACTAAGAGAAAAATCGGACTTCTAATATGCACATAGCTACAGATCTGGAACCTCCATTCATTAATGCTGAGCAGGTACAGGGGAACAGTGTATGCTCCTAAAACAGAAGCCTAAAATAGGAGAAAGGAAAGAATGTTAAAAACAAAAGGAGAAATTGACATCTTATGGGCTGGGGAGAGCTCCAAAACCTGCTGCTTGCAGGCATAGCCAAAAACCAACCCATCCTGTCCAAGCGTCAGAAAATTTTATAGCCGAGAGTAATACCGCTTTCACGGAGAAACCCAAGGGACCCTGCCAGTCATCCGTGAATCATCCGCCAAACCCGAGGACAATGAGTGTGGAATTCCGTATTTGGCATGGAGCGCCAAGGGATTTTTTTTGTGGTTTTAGGGCGCACAACATCTACGGTCATTAGCGCACAGACAATAACAGAGATCCGGTACATCTCAAAAAAAAAATTTGCAACTGCCAGTTACAACATCAAGAAGAGGCTAAAAACGAAAGATAAAAGACAATTACAGGTGTTAAATATCCTTGGATAAGTTGGCCAAGTTGATAAAACGCAAAACTCGAGCAGCTGCTCGAGTGTCATCAGCTAAAATTTCCTCCAGAGTAGACAGTAAAATATGTCGCACTGTCAGCAGTTCACAGCAGGAGCACAGCGGTGCAGGGTCAGCGGATAGCAAGTGACGGTGGCTGAAACGGCAATGACCGATCCGCAACCGGGCCAGGATGACCACCTCTCGCCGAGAGGGGCGTGAGGTGGTCCTCCAAGCGGTCGGTATCGGTTTTACAGTTTGCAATATATTGTTGTATAGTGAAAACCACGCACTGTGCCATTGAGACACGATACTCCGGCGAAGGGCCCGTTGTACATCGTCCGATGGCACGCAGAAGGTGGTCATGCGAGGCAAAAGAGCTGCGGCCTTGGCTGCTATGTCGGCGGTCTCATTCCCGGGCACACCCACGTGGCCACGAGAGGATGGTTCGAGAAAGGGTCCTTAAGGCTCTGCAGGGCACTAAGGGAGTCCGAACATATGGCATAGAAAGATTGGCGGTGGGGTCACCGGATGTGCTCTTGGAACCATCAGTGTACATAAATATGGTATTATCGAACCGTGAACGTTGTTGGACAAGCCTCTAGCGGTATACCAAATCCGGAGTGCTCTCCTTGGGGAGCGAACTAAGTTCAAGGTGAGTGTGAACCTGGTCCTGATGCCACGGTGGCAATGGGCTTTCGCTCAACCGAAAGGTAGAAGGTAGGGTAAAATCGAGCCGCTGTAGCAGGCAGCGAAACCGAACTCCAGGTGGAAGTAAGGCTATCGCAGATAACTGATATTGGCGAGCGAGTGAGCCGTCAAAAAATAATCGGTAAGATGGATGGTTGGGCATCAACCGCAGGCGGCATGCGTACCAACACAAGAGTATGTCACGCCGAGTGGTCAAGGGTAATACAGCAGCCTATGCATACAGACTTTCAACAGGACTGGTATAAAATGCACCGGTCGCCAGACGTAATCCCCGATGGTGGATGGAGTTGAGACGGCGGAGAATCGACGGCCGTGCTGAAGAATATACAAGGCTTCCGTAGTCGAGCTTCGACTGAACAATGGCCTGGTAAAGGTGATTTTTTTTTTTTTTTTTTTTTTGTGGTTTTAGGGCGCACAACTTCTATGGTCATTAGCGCCCAGCCAAGAACATAGATTCGCTATGATCTAAAAAATTGTAGACTGTCAGAAAATCAACAAGAGGCTAAAAACGAAAGATAAAAGACAATTAAAAGAGTTAAATGTCCTTGGATAAGTTGGCCAAGTTGATAAAACGCAAAACTCGAGCAGCTGCTCGTGTGTCATCAGCTAAAATTTCCTCCAGAGTAGACGGAAAGTGAAGGGCTACACGGAGCTGATTAAAATTAACACAAGTCAGTAAAACATGTCGCACTGTCAGCAGTTCACCGCAGGAGCATAGCGGTGCAGGTTCGGCGGATAGCAAGTGACGGTGGCTGAAACGGCAATGACCGATCCGCAACCGAGCCAGGATGACCTCCTCCCGCCGAGAGGGGCGTGAGGATGTCCTCCAAGCGGTCGGGATCGGTTTGACAGTTCGCAATTTATTGTTGTACAGTGAAAGCCACACACTGTGCCATTGCGACACGATACTCCGGCGAAGAGCCCGTTGAACATCGTCCGATGGGACGCAAAAGGTAGCCATGCGAGGCAAAAGAGCTGCTGCCTTGGCTGCTGTGTCGGCGGCCTCATTCCCGGGCACACCCACATGGCCAGGGACCCACAGGAAAGAAACGTGACAGCTGTCATCCGCCAGCAACTGGAGGGAGCGTTGGATCCGATACACGAGAGGATGGTTCGAGAAGGGGTCCTTAAGACTCTGCAGGGCACTAAGGGAGTCAGAACATATGGCATAGAAAGGGTGGCGGTGGCGGCAGGTATACAAAACGGCCTGGTGGAGGGCGAAAAGCTCAGCCGTGAAGTTTGAGCACCGGTCAGGGAGCTTGTATTGGAAACGGTTGTCCCCGACGACAAAGGCAGATCCGACACCGGCAGTGCTCTTGGAATCATCAGTGTAAATAAATACGGCATTATCGAACCGCGAACGGAGTTCGACAAGCCTCGAGCGGAATACCAAATCCGGAGTGCTCTCCTTGGGGAGCGAACTAAGTTCGAGGTGTGTGTGAACCTGGGCCTGATGCCACGGTGGCAATGGGCTTTCGCTCAACCGAAGGGTGGAAGGAAGGGTAAAATCGAGCCGCTGTAGCAGGCGGCGAAACCGAACTCCCGGTGGAAGCAAGGCAATCGCAGACAACTGATATTGGCGATCGAGTGAGTCGTCAAAAAATAATCTGTAAGATGGATGGTTGGGCATCGACCGTAGGCAGCATGCGTACCGACACAAGAGTATGTCACGTCGATTGGTCAAGGGTAATACAGCAGCCTCGGCATACAGACTTTCAACAGGGCTGGTATAAAATGCACCGGTCGCCAGACGTAATCCACGATGGTGGATAGAGTTGAGACGGCGGAGAATCGACGGCCGTGCTGAAGAGTATACAAGGCTTCCATAGTCGAGCTTCGACTGAATAACGGCCTGGTAAAGGTGAAGCAGGACGGTACGATCCGCTCCCCATGACGTGCCACTGAGGACACGAAGAACGTTAAGGGATCGGGCACAACGGGCAGCCAGGTAGGACACATGTGTGGACCAGCAAAGTTTCCGATCCAACATGAGTCCCAAGAATTTTGTAGTCTCCACGAAAGGGAGAGCAACAGGGCCGAGACGTAGAGAAGGTGGAAGAAATTCCTTGTATCTCCAGAAATTGATACACACAGTTTTCTCAGTGGAGAATCGGAAGCCGTTTGCGATGCTCCAGGAATATAGACTGTCAAGACAGCGTTGGAGAGAACGCTCCAAGAGACACGTCCGCTGGGCGCTACAATAAATTGCGAAATCGTCAACAAAAAGAGATCCGGAGACGTCGGCTGAAAGGCAATCTATGATCGGATTGATTGCAATGGCAAAGAGCGCCACACTCAAGACGGAGCCCTGTGGTACCCCATTCTCCTGGCAAAAGGTATCTGACAAAACAGAGCCCACCCGTACCCGGAACTTGCGATCCGCCAAAAACGCTTGAATAAAAAGAGGAAGGCGGCCCCGAAGGCCCCATGTGTGCAATGTGCGGAGAATGCCCGCTCTCCAACAGGTATCGTACGCCTTCTCCAAGTCGAAGAACACTGCTACTGTTTGACGCTTCTTTAGAAAGTTGTTCATAATGAAGGTCGACAACGTAACGAGGTGGTCAGCAGCAGAGCGGTGTCGACGAAAACCGCATTGGATATTAGTCAGGAGGCGGCGAGATTCGAGGAGCCAGACCAACCGAGCGTTAACCATGCGTTCCATCACCTTACAGACGCAGCTCGTCAGAGAAATGGGACGATAGCTGGAAGGAAGATGTTTGTCCTTCCCTGGTTTGGGGATGGGGACAACAATGGCTTCACGCCAACTTGTGGGAACATGACCTTCAGTCCATATGCGGTTGTAGGTACTAAGAAGAAAGCACTTGCCCGCAGGAGAGAGGTTCTTCAGCATCTCAATATGAACGGAATCGGGCCCGGGAGCAGAAGACCGGGACAGGACGAGAGCACGATCTAGCTCCTGCATGGTGAAGGCGACGTTATAATTTTCACGATTAAAAGAGCGGAAAGAAGGCGGCCGTGCCTCCTCTACCTGTTTGCGAGGGAGAAAGGCAGGGTGGTAATGGGCAGAGCTCGAAACCTCCGCAAAGAAACGACCCAACGCGTTTGAAACATCAGCTGGGTCCACGAGGACTGCGTTCTCCACGGTCAGGCCAGGAATCGGGGAGTGGACCTTGATGCCGGACAAACGGCGTAGGCCACCCCAGACAACCGAGGAGGGAGTAAAACGGTTAAAAGAACTAGTAAAAGCAGTCCAGCAGGCTTTCTTGCTGTCGTTTATGATACGACGGCACTGCGCTCTCATACGTTTGTAATTGATGCAATTCTCCAAAGTTGGGTGGCGGCGGAAGGTGCGTAAAGCACGGCGCCGGGCTCGAAGCGCGTCGCGGCAGGCTGCAGTCCACCAAGGGACCTGGACACGACGTGGAGAAGAGGATGTACGAGGTATGGAACGTTCAGCAGCAGTGAGAATAACCTCTGTGAGGTATTCGACCTGACTGTCACAGTTGGGAAAATTCTGATTGTGAAAAACAGCCATGGAAGAATAAAGCCCCCAGTCGGCTTTAGAAATGTTCCAACTGGTGGGACGTGGAGATGGGGTATGATGTAGGAAGTGGATGATACAAGGGAAATGGTCACTCGAGTACGTGTCAGAAAGTGCATACCACTCAAACCGACCGGCAAGCTGAGGAGTGCATATTGCGAGGTCTATATGGGAATAAGTGTGTGTTGTGTCAGAAAGGAAGGTCGGTGCACCGGTGTTGAGGCAGACAAGATCGAGGTGGTGGAGAATGTCCACCAAAAGGGAGCCTCTCGGACAAGGTGCCGGAGAGCCCCATAGGGGGTGGTGGGCATTAAAGTCGCCTACCAACACGAAAGGTGAAGGGAGCTGGTCAACAAGGTTTAGCACATCTGCCCTAGTAAGGGCAGATGACGACGGCGAATATATATTACAGAGGGAGAAGGTAAATGTGGATAAAGTGATGCGGACGGCAACTGCCTGTAGGTGAGTGTGCAAGGAAATGGGATGGAAATAGACGTCGTCTCGAAGGAGCATCAGAACCCCTCCATGGGCTGGGACACCTTCCACGGGTGGCAGGTCGAACCGCACAGAGGTGTAGTGTGGAAAGTCTGCACGATCACGTGGACGCAACTTAGTTTCCTGGAGGCAGACTAGAAGCAGGCAGTGCAATCGAAGGAGTAGTTTTAACTCCTCCCGATTAGAACGAATGCCACGAATGTTCCATTGAAGGAGCGCCATGATAAAAATGAGAGAATAAATAAGGATAAAAACCAAGTAGCGAGCGGGGTCACCTCGACGGCCGCTGAGGACCGGATTTCGAGGGAGCACTGCTATCGCTGTCTGGGGGCAAAGGGTCATGTTCCATTGGTTCTACCGACGCGCCTGCCACCTCCCTGGGTTGATCAGGAGGGGCAGTTTCCACCGCCGGTAAAGGGCCGGGCGCCCGGCAAACGGAGCGTCCCGGTGAAACAGAAGACGGCCGAGGCCGGCAACTGTTGGACAGCGTGACAGATGGGTCACGCCTCGGCGGGGAAGGAGAGGAACTCTTTTTCTTGTCAGCTCTTCTGGAAGAGTGACTGCGGGAAGAGGCAGTTGACGGTTGGGAAGCCTGAGAACGCAGAAAATCCTCACGGACGGGTTCCTTTTTCAAGGTCCGGGCATCTTGTTTAGGTGCCCGCGGTTTACTAGAGTTTGACGAAGACTGTACCCTAGAAGCAGCAAGAGGGAGCGGGGACGTGGAACGGGCAATCTTCGGGCTGGCGGATCGCACAACTGTGTCAGCGAAAGTGAAGTCACATGTCTGGGTACTGGAATCCTTGGTAGGTCGAGGTGAGGTGAGTACCTTACTGTATGTACCCGCTGGGAGGACAGTGGGCTTTCGACTCGCCAACAACTTACGAGCGGCAGATGTCGATACCTTCTCCGTAACCCGAATTTGCTGGATTACCTTCTCATCCTTGTATACAGGGCAGTCGCGAGAGGAAGCCGCATGGTCACCGTTGCAGTTTAGGCAGTGAGGGGACGGAGGTGGGCAATCCCCCTCATGGGCGTCCCTACCACAAGTCACACACTTTGCTGCATTTGGGCAATGTTCACGGGTATGGTTGTACCTGTGGCACTGAAAACAGCGCGTTGGGTTAGGTACATAAGGGCGGACGGAGATGACTTCATACCCTGCTTTGACCTTCGACGGGAGGTCAACTCTGTCGAACGTCAAAAACACAGTACGAGTCGGTGTCAGATGGTTATCGACCTTTTTCATCACCCTGTGGACGGCTGTCACACCCTGATCGGACATATACGATTGGATGTCTTCATCAGACAACCCGTCAAGGGATCTCGTGAAGACTACCCCCCGTGACGAGTTGAGCGTGCGGTGCGCTTCGACCTTAACTGGAAAAGTGTGCAACAACGTAGTACGTATCAGTTTTTGGGCTTGGAAGGCACTTTCCACTTCCAGCAACAATGTGCCATTGCGCTGACGTGAACAGGTTTTAACAGGGCCAGAAATTGCATCTACACCTTTCTGTATAACGAAAGGATTGACAGAATTGAAATCCTTTCCGTCGGTGCGAGAGACAACCAGAAATTTAGGTACATTAGGCAGAGTCTTTTTAGGCTGAGGCGAGTCTAACTAACGTTTATGGGTCAACGTCACGAAAGAAGATAAGGAAGTCATCGCGGAAGTGTCCCCCGTGATTACCGGCGTCTCCGATGGCGCGCTCCTTCCTAGTGGGGGCCCTCTCCGAGGGCTTACCCGCCTTAGGTGATTGTTCACACCTCAGGTCACACCTCCCGAGAACTGACGGAGGGACCAATCGGCACGTTCGGAAGGTACCAGCTCGGGTAATCACCCCTCCCTGGGCCTGGCCTTTACCAGGGGGTACGTACGTGTCTTACTTGTCTACCCGGGGCGGGGAATTACGCGTTATCCCGTCACCTGCTACGCACGATAATGCGTGGGTCGGCCTTCAGACACGCACAGGGAGGAAAGAAGTAGATAGGAAAGGAAGAGAAAGAAGGGAAGAAAAGAAGTGTCTCAAACGCCGAGGCGGAGACTAATGAGGAGAAGAAGGCTAGGAGAGTTCAAGGAGAGAAAGACAGAAAACGATGGGTAAGAAAGGAAGGAACGAAGGAAGAAAAACCACAACAAGAACCACCGTATCTCACGAAATATGCCCGTCTCCGGGCGAAGGCATAAACCGGGAGGGAAAGTGAAGCAGCCTGGGGCAGAAGAAAGGCTGCTCCGGCTCGGGGCCCCGTGCGCGCCACACACGTACCCACAAAAGAACTGTGGGCCCCCTGGGGGGCTGGTAAAGGTGAAGCAGGACGGTACGATCAGCTCCCCATGACGTGCCACTGAGGACACGGAGAACATTAAGGGCTCGGGCACAACGGGCAGCCAGGTAGGACACGTGTGTGGACCAGCAAAGTTTACGATCCAACATGAGTCCCAAGAATTTCGTAGTCTCCACGAAAGGGAGAGCAACAGGACCGAGACGTAGAGAAGGTGGAAGAAATTCCTTGTACCTCCAGAAGTTTATACACACAGTTTTCTCAGTGGAGAATCGGAAGCCATTTGCGATGCTCCAGGAATATAGACGGTCAAGACAGCGTTGGAGACAACGCTCCAAGAGACACGTCCGCTGGGCGCTGCAATAAATTGCGAAATCGTCAACAAAAAGAGATCCGGAGACGTCGGCTGAAAAGCAATCTACGATCGGATTGATTGCAATGGCAAAGAGCGCCACACTCAAGACGGAGCCCTGTGGTACCCCATTCTCCTGGCAAAAGGTATCTGACAAAACAGAGCCCACCCGTACCCGGAACTTCCGATCCGCCAAAAACGCTTGTATGAAAAGAGGGAGGCGGCTCTGGAGGCCGCATGTGTGCCGTGTGCGGAGAATGCCCGCTCTCCAACAGGTATCGTATGCCTTCTCCAAGTCGAAGAACACTGCTACTGTTTGACGCTTCTTTAGAAAGTTGTTCATAATGAAGGTCGACAACGTAACGAGGTGATCAGCAGCAGAGCGGTGTCGACGAAAACCGCATTGGACATTTGTTAGGCGGCAGCGAGATTCGAGGAGCCAGACCAACCGAGCGTTAACCATGCGTTCCATCACCTTACAGACGCAGCTCGTCAGAGAAATGGGGCGATAACTGGAAGGAAGGTGTTTGTCCTTCCCTGGTTTGGGGATGGGGACAACGATGGCTTCACACCAACTTGTGGGAACATGACCTTCAGTCCATATGCGATTGTAGGTACTAAGAAGAAAGCACTTGCCCGCAGGTGAGAGGTTCTTCAGCACATGAACATGAATGGAATCGTGCCTGGGAGCAGAAGATCGGGACAGGGCGAGAGCACGGTCTAGCTCCTGCATGGTGAAGGCGACAATTTTCACGATTGAAAGAGTGGAATGAAGGCGGCCGTGCCTCCTCTACCTGTTTGCGAGGGAGAAAGGCAGGGTGATAATGGGCAGAGCTCGAAACCTCCGCAAAAAAAAGGCCCAATGCGTTGGAAACATCAGCGGGGTCCACGAGGACTGCATTCTCCACGGTCAGGCCAGGAATCGTGGAGTGGACCTTGATGCCGGATAGACGGCGTAGGCCACGCCAAACAAACGTGGAGGGAGTAAAACGGTTAAAAGAACTAGTAAAAGCAGTCCAGCAAGCTTTCTTGCTGTCGTTTATGATACGACGGCACTGCGCTCTCATACGTTTATAATTGATGCAATTCTCCAAAGTTGGGTGGCGGCGGAAGGTGCGTAAAGCACGGCGCCGGGCTCTAAGCGCGTCGCGGCAGGCTGCAGTCCACCAAGGGACCGGAACACGACGTGGAGAAGAGGAGGTACGAGGTATGGAACGTTTGGCAGCGGTGAGAATAACCTATGTGAGGTAGTCGACCTGACTGTCACAGTTGGGAAAGTTCTGATCGTGAAAAACAGCCATGGAAGAATAAAGCCCCCAGTCGGCTTTAGAAATATTCCTACTGGTGGGACGAGGAGATGGGGAATGATGCAGGAAGTGGATGATACAAGGGAAATGGTCACTTGAGTACTTGTCAAAGTGCATACCACTCAAACCGACCGGCAAGCTGAGGAGTGCATATTGAGAGGTCTATATGGGAATAAGTGTGTGTGGTGTCTGAGAGGAAGGTCGGTGCACCGGTGTTGAGGCAGACAAGATCGAGGTGTTGGAGAAGGTCCACCAAAAGGGAGCCTCTCGGACAATGTGCCGGAGAGCCCCATAGGGGGTGGTGGGCATTAAAGTCGCCTACCAACGCGAACGGTGAAGGGAGCTGGTCAATGAGGTGTAGCACATCTGCCCTAGTAAGGACAGATGACGATGGCGAATAGATATTAAAGAGGGAAAAGGAAAAGGTGGATAGAGTGATGCGGACGGCAACTGCCTGTAGGTGAGTATGCAATGTAATGGGATGGTAATAGACGTCGTCTCGAATGAACATCAGAACCCCTCCATGGGCTGGGGTACCTTCCACAGGTGGCAGGTCGAAACGCACAGAGGTGTAGTGGGGATAGTCTGCACGATCACTTGGACGCAACTTAGTTTCCTGGAGGCAGACTAGAAGCGGGCAGTGCAATCAAAGGAGTAGTTTCAACTCCTCCCGATTGAACGAATGCCGCGAATATTCCATTGAAGGAGCGCCATGATGAAAAATGAGGATAACAACGAACAAGCAAGCGGGGTCACCTCGACGGCCGCTGAGGACCGGATTTCGAGGGAGCACTGCTATCGCTGTCTAGGGGCAAAGGGTCGTGGTCCATAGGTTCGACCGACGCGCCTGCCACCGCCCTGAGTTGATCAGGAGGGGCAGTTTCCACCGCCGGTAAAGGGCCGGGTGCCCGGCAGACGGAGCGTCCCGGTGAAACATAAGGCGGCCGAGGCCGGCAACTGTCGGACGGCGTGACGGATGGGTCACGCCTCGGCGGGGAAGGAGAGGAACTCTTTCTTGTCAGCTCTTCTGGAAAAGTGACGGCGGGAAGAGGCAGTTGACGGTTGGGAAGCCTGAGAACGCAGAAAATCCTCACGGGCGGGTTCCTTTTTCAAAGCCCGGGCATCTTGTTTAGGTGCCCGCAGTTTATCAGAGGTTGACGAAGACAACTTTAGAAGCAGCAGGAGGAAGCGGGGACGTGGAACGGGCAATCTTCGGGCTGGCGGATCGCACAACTGTGTCAGCGAAGGTAAAATCACACGTCTGGGTACTTGAATCCTTAGTAGGTCGAGTGGAGGTGAGGACCTTACTGTATGTGCCCGCTGGGAGGACAGCGGGCTTTCGACTCGCCAACAACTTTCGAGCGGCAGATGTCGATACCTTTTCCGTAACCCGAATTTGCTGGATTACCTTCTCATCCTTGTATACAGGGCAGTCGCGAGAGGAAGCCGCATGGTCACCGTTGCAGTTAAGGCAGTGAGGGGACAGAGGTGGGCAATCCCCTCATGGGCGTCCCTACCACAAGTGACACATTTTGCTGCGTTAGGGCAAGATTGACGGGTGTGGTTGTACCTGTGGCATTGAAAACAGCGCGTTGGGTTAGGTACATAAGGGTGGACAGAGATGACTTAATACCCTGCTTTGACCTTTGACGGGAGTTCAACTCTGTCGAACGTAAAGAACACAGTACGAGTCTGTGCCAGCTGGTTATCTACCTTTTTCATCACCCTGATCGGACATATAGGCTTGTATGTCGTCGTCAGACAACCCGTCAAGGGATCTCGTGAAGACTACCCACCGTGACGATTTGAGTGTGTGGTGCGCTTCTACCTTGACTGGAAACTTGTGTAACAACGTAGTCCGGATTAGTTTCTGGGCTTGGAAGGCACTGTCCGCTTCCAGCAACTATGTTCCATTGCGCTGACACGAACAGGTTTTAACAGGGCCAGCAATTGCATCAACACCTTTCTGTATGACGAAAGGATTTACAGAATTGAAATCTTTTCCGTCGGTGCGAGAGACAACCAGAAATTTAGGTACATTAGGCAGAGTCTTCTTTTGCTGAGGCGAATCTGTCTTATGTTTCTGGGTCAACGTCACTGAAGAAGAGAAGGAAGTCATCGCGGAAGTGTCCCCCGTGATTACCGGCGTCTCCGATGGCGCGCTCCTTCCTAGTGGGGGCCCTCTGCGAGGGCTTACCCGCCTTAGGTGATTGTTCACACCTCAGGTCACACCTCCCGAGAACTGACGGAGGGACCAATCGGCATGTTCTGAAGGTACCAGCTCGGGTAATCACCCCTCCCTGGGCCTGGCCGTTACCAGGGGGTACGTACGTGCCCTACTTGTCTACCCGGGGCGGGGAATTACGCGTTACCCCGTCACCTGCTACGCATGATAATGCTTGGGTCGGCCTTCAGACACGCACAGGGAGGAAAGAAGAAGATAGGAAATGAAGAGAAAGAAGGAAAGAAGTGTCTCAAACGCCGAAGCGGAGACTAATGAGGATGAGAGGAAGGTTAGGAGAGTACAAGGAGAGAAAGACAGAAGCAAAGGTTTGGAAAGGAAGAAACCAAGGAATGAGACAAACTACTACAAGAAACGTCCTTAACTCGCAAAGGACGCCCGTCTCCGGGCGAAGGCATAAACCGGGAGGTAAAGTGAAGCAGCCTGGGGCAGAAGAAAGGCTGCTCCGGCTCGGGGCCCCGTGTGCGCCACACACGTGCCCATAAAAGAACTGTGGGCCCCCTGGGGGGGGGGGGGGGGCGCCAAGGGATTGGACATTCCACAAAGATATGGACCACAGATTGTAGGGCCGCACAACCACAATGTGGGGAGACTCATTGTGCAAAATAAAACCATGGGTCAGCCTGGAGTGACCAATGTGGAGACGGCAAAGACAGTGGATCCCCTTCGAGAAGGGCATAAGGAAAAACTCCAAGCTGCAGTGGTCGAATTTATGGAGTGTAGTTTATTAGACAGAGCCGTAGCCTGCCAGTTGGTGTTCCAGTCCTGCATGAGTAGCGATCTCATCTGTACTCACTAATCTGCACCTGGGATAACCCAGGGGAAGGGGTAGGGAGTTACAGCTGCTCTAGCAAACTAGTCAGTCTGTTCATTTCCTAGGATACCCACATGACTGGGGACCCAGAAAAAGGCGACGGAGATCAGCGATGAGATCAGCGAGGAGATCAATGACCAACGGATGTGAGGAGTAGCATTGGTCTATGGCCTGCAGGCTGTTCATTGAGTCAGAATAGATTAAAACACGGTCCAGGGCTACCTGTTTAATAAAATGAAGTGCCCTACTAATAGCCGTTAGTTCTGCCATAAACAAGATTCTGGCAGAGAATGGCATTCCACACCAATTGGAGACGTAAATGCATATCCCGTATGACCAGCAAATTTAGAGCCATTTGTGTAGAAAATCTTGACACCCTGAAATTCTTAAAGTACTGTGTGCAACTAACGCCGGAAGATTATGGGGGAGACTTAAGCTTTCGGGGCGTTCTAGAGATCCAGTCGGATTTGAGGCCGATGCACCAAAAAGATGGGTGTGCGGTATAGCACGACGCATATAGTAAAGGAAAGTGAGGTTGAAGTCTCTACAAAGGGAAGCGAGCCGCAATTCAACAAGTAAACCCACCTGAAAGCAAGTATCAGGGGTTCTAAGACCGTCGCCCGCAAAGAGAACGTGACATGTGGGATGACCAGGGAATTTACGAATGGCAGTGGCATAAGACACCAACAGCTGATTGTGTGTGTGTGTGTGTGTGTGTGTGTGTGTGTGTGTGTGTGTGTGTGTGTGTGTGTGTGAGAGAGAGAGTGAGTGATCGTCTCATTTTGTGTTCTCTTGTCGACTTCGTACTTCATTGGCCTTTTACTGATTCAGTGGGATTTTCTTCCGCTTTGCTATTTTAAAATCTGGGCACCTTTCTTCCCCACATTTATGTCTTTTCTTGTGCAGCCCAGTGATGGAATGTGGGACTGATGGCCTTCGCAGTTTTGTCCTCATAAAATAATAAAGCAACCAATCACATAAGCTCATAAGTATGGTCATGTGGTTGTGGATATTGAATTTGGCCTTGTCTAAGTTACAGAAAATTTAGAGTGGATGTTAATATTGTCCAATAAGGCATTGACCTATTTGTATGAGGCAAACAAAATTGTGTGCTTGTTGGGCTAAAAAATTCAAAGTTCTAATCGGACAGAAGAGATTGAAAGCCAACGGTCTCTATTGTGATTTGCTGTCTGGCATGTTCTACATAAACAAATGCCACTGTACATTTAGATGATTCGACAGTTGTGACAGGTTAGACCTGTTGGGGTAAATGTAATCAATTCGTTAGTGTACTTGCCCTACATTGATTCAGGGTGGGTGTTGAAAACACACTCCAACCAAACAAACATACAGGGCATTATGTTATAACTGATTGTATCTAAACTGTCTACCGTATAAGGAGATGGTGGCAACATTTCGGTTGTCTGCGTGGTGTTGTGATGAAAATAGTGGATGGAAATTCGAGGTTGTATCAAACAATGGCTTAACATCGATGGGTTGCTGTATTCTCGACTTATGTCTCCAAATCATCGCGTCGTTTTCGGATTGTACTCTGAGGAAAGAAAGATATTCTGCGTAAAACTATTTTAACTTTTTTTGAGGTTTGATTCCATTTCCTGGAGGTGCTCAACGAGCACACAATGATGAACACACCAGATGTATTTCGCAGCATTGGCCGTTAATGTTTTATTTAAAAAAACCACAGATCGATTTCAATCACCTAGTGACCATCTTCAGTGTCCTTCAAAGCAGCATTATGAATCTTGTTTGAAGGACACTGAAGATGGTCACTAGGTGATCGAAATCGATCTGCGGTTTTTTTAAATAAAACAACGGTCAATGCTGCAAAATACATGTGGTGTGTATTTTAACATTGCCAGGAGTTTGTCATGTGGAAAGGGTGAGTGGCAAAAATGAATACTTGTGATGTTACTGTACTCATATGTGAAGTAGCATCGAGAGACGACTTGTCCAGCGGTCGGCGGGCAGAGGCAGGCGCGTGGTATCCGAGGTCGTTCGGATTACTGGCTAGGAAAAGAAATTATACACACACACACACACACACACACACACACACACACACACACACATATATATATATATATATAATGAGAGGTAAAAATTTACACCCATGCTTGGAATGACATGGGGTTTTATTAGAAAAAAAATTGCTAGACGCGTGAAAGATCTCTTGCGCACGTCGTTTGGTGGTGATCGTGTGCTCCGCAGCCACTTTCGTCATGCTTGGCCTTTCAGACCTCAGTCCGTGCGATTATTGGCTTTGGGGTGACCTGAAGTCGCAAGTGTATCGTGATCGACTGATATCTCTTGGGATGATAAAAGGCAACATTGACACCAATGCCTCACCACAACTCCGGACATGCTTTTACAGTGCTGTTCACAACATTATTCCTCGACTACAGCTATTGTTGAGAAATGATGGTGAACATATTGAGCATTTCCTGTAAAGAAAATCTTTGCTTTGTCTTAATTTGTTATGCTAATTATTGCTTTTCTGATCAGATGAAGCGCCATCTGTCGGACATTTTTGAACTTTTTTTCTAATAAAACCCTATGTCATTCCAAGCATGTGTCAATTTTTACCACCTCTATCTACACTATTCCGTGATTTATTAAGTTCTCAAATTTATACTGGCTTTTTGACCATCCGGTAGTTTGAAACGCGTGTTCTCGGAACTGCAGAGCGTTACATATTATGCGTTTTTTGGGCGTCTATCGAGAAAAGGCGTTTATGTATGTGAGCTCCCTTGGATATAACCAGTTAAATGCTGCAACGTTAAACAGATTTTTTTCGAAGGATAATCAAACCTTTAGCACTGTTTATCGAAAGGGTTGTAAGAATGTTTATGTAACTTGCTGATGGTAGAATGTCTTAGTAGCAGACAACTATAGTTGAGTGAGTCAATTGGTTTTGACAACAACAACTTTCACTAATTGTCTGTTAGGGCCTTTGTGTTGACGGAGAAGGGAAAACACGTTACAGTTTTAACTGTTGGAGCGAACTTTAACTATACACTGATCAGACCATCACCACCAGTCATCTCACAGGTTGCCTACATGTTTATAAAATCGTAAATAACATTACAAGTAATAGCGCAATTATACATACCTATGTCATTAAAGATGAATTTATTCATGTCCCATTTATATGTACATGTAATTTTGTATGCAGTATGAGCAGTAATTGAGGTTGAATGTATTATATTACCTAAATTGAATGTACATACTTACGGACTTTTAGTATATGTAGTCATGCTCAGAGACGTAAGGACACATCGAGTTCCTGATAAACAGAATGATTTTACAGAAATTGGTAACGAAACAGATCATGATCAGTAGAACACACACGACACTGGTGTAATATTCTACAATATTTATTCGTTTATACAGACTCGTTTTCGGTTATTACGCCATCATCTGGTACTAAGATTACTATAAACAAAAGTGATGTCAAAGATTTTACAAAATGTTTATCAAAGAATTACATAAACAGCCAAAAGATAAACGTACTGTAGGATGATATAAAAACTGGTGCGAAATTGAGTATTGTGTATCTTTCTACAGTACGTTTATCTTTTGGCTGTTTATGTAATTCTTTGATGCACAGTTTTGTGAAATCTTTGATATAACTTTATGGTAATCTTTGTCTCAGATGATAGCGTACCAGCCGAAAACTATGTTGTATAAACCGATAAATATTATAGAATGACACCAGTGTCCTGTGTGTTTTAGTGATCATGTACGAAATATTCTATTAAGCCCCAACGGAACATTCAATCAATGAAACCATAGTTCCCTTCAAAATGTTCGGCATCACTTAATTGTTTAAAAAGTCCTTGAATGTTTCTGAACAATATATCCAGTATGGTGCTGACAACTACGTCCTCGCTTGACACACTCTTTGAGCAGTCTGACAGTTCCCAGCCGAATTTATAATGGAAGAGAGGTTGGAAGGTGGCTGTGCTGACAGCTAGTGGTGAAAATTTTAAGTTCTTCCCATCAATAAGATTTTGGGCTATAGCTAGTAGCATTCAAGCAAACTTCAAATTTCCCAATACACGCAATCTCTGATTGCGTCATAGGGGGATGGTCTTGGTGTAATGGAGACGTCTATTCCCCTTCCCCCCTTCCACTGCCACCCCCTCGAAATGGGCTGTAGCCAATTGCATTCAATTAAACATAAAAATTCAAATTTCGCAGAAGATGCCGTGTTTGACATAATTCAACGAAGGGGGAGCAGAGGGCGTGGTCCTGGTGGCCATTTTCTCCAGCACCGGAAATGACACTGTCTTTGATGTCATTGTGACGTTCCCCCATCAATGCCCAGGTGGCCGAAGAGGGGGAGGACATCCGGCGACACTGTAATACGCCATTACTGTGGTGATTCAGTGACCACAAGATAAGCGTCTCACAAACGAGGTTGAGCTCCTGGAGCTGCTCCTACCGACTACGATTGACCTCTCACATGAAGAAGCCCGTTTACAGTCTTATCCAGCATATTCTGCTGGAGTCTCAATGACAGTTGTAGAATTGTTTTCAGGGATGAGTCCCACTTTTCATAGATACCCGATGAGCAGCAACTGCCATAGATGGAATATGTATCCTTATGGCGCGAGAAGTCTATCCAGAGGACCCGCCAACGAACGTGAGTTCAGTTTCATAAAAGGCAAGAAACGGTATGGATGTGTGAAATATCCTAATGATAAAAGATACGGAAATGAATGTTTATACCATGATACAGCGAAAAACAAGTGTACACCTTTTAGTACGAGATGTTGTATAATTTTGTAAATATGTAATTTCAGCATTATTTTAAATACAAAACCCACTGAGGATGGCGGGATTTCCGCCGAAATTAGCTTGGGTATGAAAATAGTATGTATTTTGCATCAAGTAGACTTCACAACCCCACATTTGTAACGCAATTACGGACCAACAGAAGAGATTCAAATCACAATGGAAGACGCGTCTGGTTGCCAGCCTGGCTGTCACCCACCATATAGCCTGAACAAGCAGAGATGATGGTCTGGGGTGCGATTCCATCTTATGACCATCTGCTTGTTTTCATGCTGGCGAAAAACCTACCTTGGTCATAGTTCGCCAGATGACCAGACACACACACACACACACACACACACACACACACACACACACACACACACACACACACACACACACACCTCCCCCCTCCCAACTGAGAATGTTTGGAGCATCATGAGAAGGAATTTTGTCTAACGCGCCAACTGCATAGAATTTGACACAATCCTCTGATGTTATCAAACACCTATATCAACCAATGCCAGGCGGAGGAACTGCTTGTATAAGGGCAAGAGGTGGGCCAACACATTTTCTTGCTAAATTTGTGAAGCTCGCTTTCTTTAATAAATTAATTTATGTAATTTTTCAGTTTTTGGCTGTATATATACACACACAAGACAGCTACCGATTTACGTACAGTGCTGTTTTTCTTTGCATGTAGGACACTCAAACCCCACATTTTAAACGTAAAGAATTTAATTATTACATCATTCTCAATTCTGCGCACTGATGAAATCTATTACCTGGAATCGTGCGTCTTGCAGCAAGGAACATGCAGCAATGTAAAGCAAACAGTGTATCAGGGTCATCACAGCGATAAGCAATTCTGAAACAATTTAAGAAAGGAATTATACACAAGGCATCAAATTAAACACAGCATTATAAAATTCAGAAACTTAAGAAATAGAACTTTCAACAAACCTATAAGTTGTCTCTACGGGCGTAACTGCAGTAGAAAGTAGTAAAATGTTATCAGGCTATCAGTGAAGCTGTGCAGATCTAACTAGGGAATTTAGACGAGCACTCTTCAGTAATTATAATGCCATTTGTATATAATTGCCTCGTAGGCTAGGAAATACTTTCAGTCTACGTCCAGTTCAGATTCTTCATTGTCGCAACCTAGGCCATATCCCACTGCAAGTAATCGTCTATATTGATGTCATATGGTATTTTAATTTGTATGGAATGCATTAGACACTGAGAATCCGTTTGTACTTCTCACGGCTGTGGTATTACTGCATTAAATGTTGTTGTGGTCTTTACAGCAGATAAACTCTTCGGTGAATGGGTCGTGACATGGATAATCAGGCCAGCGTGTATGGTGTTACTATTTTTAAATTAACTCCATGACTTCACGTTCAAATAGTTGTTTTAATAGGAAAGTAGGCTCTTGCGGTCATTATTGTTAAAATTCAAATTCTCAATGAAAGCACCGATAAAGTTATTCCTTTCCTTCCTGCTGGCCGTATAAGATAAACACATGAGGGAACAAGTCAGTATTCCCCGAGGAAGGCTTCTGTAACGGATCCGAAACGTTGGAGAAGTATATCATCATGATGCATCAAATAGCGCAGAAGAATTTCAATGTCGTTTTGATATTCTGATTTTGTGTTCTATCCAAGCATATGTATATGTAGGACTCATCTTTACCAGATGTGAGTTTGGCTCCTGAAAACTTTTCTGAGGCTCATGTTCCTAATATTTGTATGTGTTGTAATGCAATTACAACGATTATCTTGAGTGCTAAGATAGTTTTACAAATTTTTTTACACAAAGTCTTGGTCGAGGTATGCAACATTCATTGTAAAATTTTTTAATGATTTTAAAATTGCTGAAGATTGCTTGAATAATCAAAATATGTTATTAGATTATTTTCAATTCACAACATGTTTCGGGCGTAGCCCATGATCTGGTGATCTGCCAGTAAGATACATATACAGTCAAGTATATACACAAAATTATTTGCAATTTATAATATGTGGAAATTTTTTATAGCTTTACATAATTTGGAATTACATACCGATACTACATAAATTTAGATTTGATGTATTCAAATTTGTCAGAAAATACTGTTATGTATTGACAAATAAGAATAAAGATCAGTTGTTATTAAGATAATATTTATATAAAATAAAGATGTTTCAGAAAATACGATTGTATGGCAAATTATTATGTGAGTAACGTGGAAGTTAGAGTAGAGGCTGACCAGTTGCCTTACTTATTCAAGATACAAGGTCAAAATAAAGTGCATCACTTTAAACAAATATCAAAAATAAAATAAATACCGTGTTTGCAAAAAAGTGAAATCCTCAAAAATTACTGATAAATGTTGCTTCGAATATTTGGAAAAACCAGTCTCTTGTGCTGACTGTCTATGTATCTTATTGACATATCACCAGATGATGGGCTACGACCGAAACATGTGAATCTAAAATAATTTAATGATAACATTTTGATTATTCAAGCAATTTTAAAGTTATTAAAATATAGTTTTACAATAGTAGGCTCATTAAATTTGATTTAAAGTTAATAAATTTTATGAATGAATGATACAATTTAACACATAGGTGCCGTGTACAGTGTTCCTGAAATTTTGAATAACCATTTCATGACTATTACTGAAAAGATGGGATTATCAGGGACAGAAAATGCTACAATGGGGCAATTCCATGTCAAATCAACAAGTGCTACAACCTGACCCTCTCAGATTTTTTTGAAATTAAGTATGCAAATAATAATCATAAATCATGACACAAATTGATTTTTTTTTCAAATTTTTCTGACGAAAAGTTACCGAGTAATGGAATTTCAAAAATTGAAAAAATGACAAAATTTTGCCTCGCAGAACAATGTTGTTTTCTTTATAACTTGTGTTCTAATTAAGCTAGAACAATAAAATTTACTTCATTGGAAAGCTCTTTTAAAGAGCTTTTATATGATACCACACATCATTAGTTTACTCTATATATAACTATTGTTTATAAAAACAAAAATGTTGAATTAACCAAATTTTGAAAAACTGTACTTTTAAAATTCTCAAAAAAATATATGTGAAAGATACACTTTACATCTACATATTCTGAAAGTTTCAACTTGGGATGAGAATAGGATCATTATCAAAAGCAATTTTATGTTTAGGGTGGTACTTTAAAAATTCGTAAAAACTAATTAATTTTAGATATTAGGTCTACTCCTCAGCAGCTGTATGTAGTTGTAAAATGTGGAAATTAAAAATAATTTATATGTTTTATCCTTCTGTAAGTAATAAATACAAAATTTCAATAAAAAAATAATTAAAAAAAAATAAAAACACAGAAAGATTCAGTTAGTAACTACTACTTTATAACAAATAGGAGTCCTGTTAGTGCACTACTTCATACTACTAACTAATCAGTCTGTTGCACATCAAAGTTTCTGCACCAGATAACTTATATGTTCATCCTGTAGCAGTTTGAGAGTTCAATATTGCCACTACTTCCTTGCTGCTTACGGAAAGAATGTCTGGATGACTTGGAAACGTAAAAGATGGTGACGATCCATGTGGATGTAAGAAACTAACTGTTAATTCGGACTTCTCCTGATTTTTTTTCAAGTACACAGGTTAACAACCCCCAGTGTCCATTATAAGCACAAGCAACATATCCTTTCATGTCATTGAACGGTATTGTATCTGTCAGAAACTGTCACCAGTTCAATTTTACTTTCATCAGAGTCTGAATACATTTTTGTTGTTGTTTTTTCCTTACTAAAAGGAATAAAAGTATGAAGTTTTTGTGTCCCTGTAATTTTGCAGCATTTCTCAAATCTCTCTGTAAGTTTAATTTCTTCATTTTTGTGATCTTCTTTAGTAGCATACTTGAAGTTCATTCCTTGTATGCTATCCTTGGCAAACATATAAAGTTGTTTTGCTGTTATTATTTGATCACTGTATGGCCGTTGCAGACTTTCTCGAGCAGCAAGTCGTTTAATTGTTCCACAAACACCATCTCTAGCTCCCTTCCCGTGCGAGGTGGCTGAAAAATGCCATTCAGCTTCAGTTTGGAAATCTTCATGATGGCACAGATTTATAAAGTTCTTCCTATTTTTATAATGAGCTGAGAAATAATATATTTTTCTTGGTTTTCTACCAAATTTAAGCCAGGAAGCCCATCACGTACAATTGGAACAAATGCACAGCGACGGTGTCGTGTGTTAGGCATTCTGATATGATTACAAGACTTGTGTGCTGGACTATGTTCCCATGTTCCCATTCTTGCAGTCTTGCAATGCAGTCTTTGTAGGTTTTTATTGGATTATCTTCATCCTTTGTCAGCTGAGGAATATTACATCCAGTCAACATGAGTTTGAAGTTGTGATGGATAGTACACACACACAGACACAATGTGTACCACTACTTCCAGCTAAAAAACAATTTTTGGGATGCAGGTGTGCAAATTAAGAGATAGCTTCCTTTTTTCCCCTCCCTCCTATGGTTTTACAGCTACGTATTAATAAATAGTTATCACTGAACTTTAATAATCAGTTACTTGTTTCAAAAGTACAATATATGTACCATGTAACAAAATCATCAAACACTGTAATCTTTTCATGTGTAGCAAAATAAATTCATCAATATGATTTTGGACAATCATGGTAAATGTAAAAATGTTTTTGATAGTGATCCCATGCTCATCCCAAGTTGGAACTTTCAGAATATGTAGATGTAAAGTGTATCTTTCACATATATTTTTTTTAGAATTTTAAAAGTACAGTTTTTCAAAATTTGGTTAATTCAACATTGTTGTTTTTATAAACAATGGGTACATATATATTAAACTACTGATGTGTGGTACCATATAAAATCTCTTTAAAAGAGCTTTCCAATGAAGTAAATTTTATTGTTCTAGCTTAATTAGATCAAAAGTTATAAACAAAACAACATTGTTCTGCGAGTCAAAAATTTGTCATTTATTCTATTTTCGAAGGTCCATTACTCGGTAACTTTTCGTCAGAAAAATGTAAAAAAATTAATTTGTGGTACTATTTATGAGTACTATAGGCATACTTAATTTCATTTAAATCCAAGAGGGTAAGGTTGAAAATGATGGTTTCATTTGTTGATTTGACATGGAATGACCCAATGGCGAATCTCTCACCTGTTACTACAATTTTCTACAGTAATATGACTGACAGCATCACAAGTAATGTTCACCATAAGATCATTAAAATCATAAGAATCCAGTGACTATGATAATATATTAAATTTTTTGGAACAGTGTGCCTCTGAGTTTCGTAATATTTTAAGTTACTTCTGACATCAGTCTTATCAATGGAACATTTCCTGAATGGTTGAAATATGCTGAAGTTCAGAACTTCTGTAAGAAAGGGGAAAGACATCTAATTACAAACTTACTTCCAATTTAAATTTTTACCACATTAAAAATAATGTACAGTCTTAGACAAAAAAATTGATCGCCGGCCGGCCGACGCAGAGGCAAAGTCCGAGTCGGTCCCGCAGTGTAGACAATAAAATCGATCGCCCCTCAGAACGCTAAGTCCGACGATGTGCACGATCTGGCAACATTGTAGAATGCGGTACTGTCAGGAGGAAGTGTTATGTCCTTCTCGAGAGAGTTATGTGGTATATTAGCACGTGGTCTTGTGGTAAGAGTCGCTCGCACTTCCAAGTGTATAAATAAGAAGTCGCGAGATCGAATCCAACCACCGTCAGTTTTTTTTAACCGCAAATCGGCTGTCTTCGTTATCAGTGTGGAAGAACCTTGAATGTAATAGCGAAAAGTCCCAGAAATAATTACACAAAAGGGCTCGCTGCTGCATCAAAACTGAACTGTTTACTCTCGGGAGTAGTGGGCCCCGGCTACGGCGACGCGACAGCGGCCGCATCGCGGCTGCCGCCTGCGGACTCTGTGACAGCGGCGCGCCGCTGTGAGTCTATTTACCGGCTGTTATATCCTTACTTCAAGTTCTGGTACTTATATTACAGTCACGTGTTGAATTTTTCTGACATATGAACATAATCTAAACATCTTAAGAAGAAATAAATGACTGAGTATTAAAAGATATTTATACTCAGCAAAGTGCAACCACAACGCCAGGGTGCGCCCATTTTTTGCAAACAACTGAGACACCATTTAGTCGCACTGAAAGGACAAACGACCTAAAAAATTATATCATGTGTTAGTACTACACTATAATAATTCCAGTTGATTTCACAAACAAAATATCGAATAGTGTGCTTTGGAAGTCACCCATTCCGCACCTACTCTTTCGATCACATGTCCTCAAATGTTTGTTTCCCGCCCCTACTCGAATAACCTACGACAAAAATTATTTCCCGAAAAAAATACACGTCGAACATCGATTGGCGTCATAATTAGCTTGCAATCAGTTCGATTCTAAAGGGACAGATTTGGTAAACTACCAGAACGTTGTTAGACTTTCCCATTATCAGAGAGAATATAGCAAGTAACCACAAGAGGTTTCTTGTTGTTTTCGATGTGGATTCGTGCAATTCCTGTCACAAAAAAGCTAAAAAATTCTACTCCAATGAGACCCGAACCATTTTTTCCCTTTTTTTTCCTTACCACCCCTTCAGCCCAGCCTTACGCTCACCATGTGTCGCCTTCCTCGGCGTCGGCTTCAATGCCTTCAAAGGAAAGAAATTGGCCTTCTGCCACATATAGTCTCTTTCAATGTTCCAAATTACTTTTCTTTTTTGAGCGACGTGATTGCGTGTCTTCTTCGGCGTGGTGTCAACCACAAAGTTCGTCTTCTCGAATGTTGCAAAGGTTTCCGTGTCGTTTTTCTTTCTTCAGTATTCCCTATCGTAATTGCTTTTTGTCTTCTCTCAACTTCGGGCTTCACTTGCCAAAATTCGCGCAATACTTCCATTGCTCAGGGCTCGTGGACCTTTCTCCATTCCATCAGCAACTTATATACTAAATAAAACAAAGGATGCCTCGATTACCAGCAGGCCATAATAATAGAGAAAATAAAGTTTGTAACAAATAAATGTGCATGATGTCGGAATGGAGATGACTTATCGATGCCTACGGTGGCACGTCTTCACTTGTCATCAAGTTGAACTAAAATCATTGTATTCAAAAGTGACCAACTGTTCATTAGACTACCAGACTGTGGTACTCATCAAAGTTTCTCATTCGCATTCCGTGTCTGTTATACTCAGTGCGCAGTGGAAGCTTGCTTGCCAACCGCAGAGCAATTACTAGGAAGTTCTGGAAGCGTTTTTTGTATGTTTGATATCTCTGAATCTTGCTATGTTCACCAGAGATGTAGAACAAAAAGTCTTCAAAAGCGGGTGTAGCATACCTTATTGCGTAGTACACAAATTGACCCATGAGCCAGGTATAACTATTATGTTTTGCTCCGAGATAATGATTCCATTCAGGGAAGAGTACGTCATTTACGGATACTGTGGCCTCAGATGTCCTTGTCATCAGCGCCAATTTTTTCCGTGTCCAGTTCCATATTCGTATTTTCTCTCCGCAGATAAGTAAATGCGCTACCGACTCAACGACTTGACAGCGGTCACATAACGGGGTAGCTCGAAGGTTAATTTTGTGCAGTCTTTCCGCTGTTGGGATGGTTGCGTTAACGACATCATACCAAGCAGCGCTCGCCCTGGTAGGTAGGTTTACGTTTCAAATGTTTTTCCAAATATTTTTCCATTCCTTATTTGGATATTTCCCTTCGACAGGACTCCGTGCACGCCGTGCATTGAGTAGCTCGTAGATCTTTTTTGTTGTGGTTCTTCTCTGGTAGGCGGAAATGTAACTTATTTCCAAGAAATATTGTCGCACGTAATCGAGTACGGCACTGATGTGTCCAACATTGCATGGTGCAGTGCAATCGGCCGGCCTCAAATTGCGAAAGAGAACTTGCGTGATCCCTGGCTCCTTCGCTTCGATGATCTTAGAGGTTCGGTTCATGAACATAGCCTGGCATATTGTCTGAACATGTTTGACGCCTAGGCCTCCTCTGTGTGTCTAACGTAGTGGTGTTGAAGGACACTTTGAAGATATTCGTCTTCCACACGAACCAACACGCTACCGCTTGTATTGTGTGTGCAATAACTCGCGGAATCGGTAACACTGCGGCTATATGATGAATTTTGCTCAGTACATATACATTAATAAACTGCGCTCGTTGAAGGCGATCCAGTGCCCGAACATGATTTTCCCTGAGCATTCCACGAATGGCGTTCAGCGTGTTTGACCAGTTGACTGAAATCATTTCGTTTGGGTTTGGCATGAGGTACATCCCGAGCTGAAATCGTCCAGTTGTTTCCTCAATCCATAACGTGTCTACTTTACTGCCGATAGGGCTCAAATGCATTATGCGAGACTTCTGCAGGTTAATTTGTGCTCCAGAAGAGCTCGTGTACATTGTCAGAATCCTACGCAGGTCGTTCATTTCTTCATTTGTGTTGATGACTACACTTACGTCGTCTGCATAGGCATGACATACCGTTTTGACATTGACTAATGTGATTCCCGTTAAACCTTCATACAATTTTCGGAGGAATGGTTCCACGACTATGGCATACAACGTCATGGAAAGTGGACAACCCTGACGTACTGATTGCTTTATTGGAATAGGTCCAGTTAATTGACCATTAATTTTGATCCTCGAATGGGTGCCACATATGCACTTCCGAATGATCTGTATAAACCTGTCATCAAAACCCATGGCTGTCATTGTAGACAATAAAAAATCATGACTGATTCTGTCAAATGCTTTGTTAAAATCTAAAAATACTAAAGCAAGTTGGCATTTACAGATCCTGGGACGATTGATTGATAAGGTCCTATTATTTTGGACAGGATCGGCTTCAGTCTTGCATTTAAAATGCGCGTAAAAATTTTAAAGTCTGCATTGAGCAGCGTCAGAGGACGAAAATCTTTTAACTTGTCGCGTCGTGTCGTTTTCGGAATAAGTACAACCATTCCTTCAGTGAATGCAAGCGGAAGCAGTGTATTCGTCAGTAATTCGTTGTAGACCTCCGTCATCTCCGCACCAATGACGTCCCACACACAGGCATAAAATTCAACGGGGAGGCCATCTGAACCAGCTGATTTCCCTCGCGGCGCAGCCTTAATAGTACCTTTGATTTCCTCTGGAGTTATCCTGTCCAAGATCTCCCTATTGTCGTCCAAGGTCACCGTGGCGGGAAGTGTCGACAGTAGGTCCTCTCGAGCAGCCTAGTCGACGTTTTGTGCGTTGTACAATTCGGTGTAGTACGTCTCCACGTGATGTTTGATTGTAAGCTGATCCTTGTACACCGTACCATCATCATCCGTCAAACAACTAATTATCTTCTGTTGTCCCCGTCTCATCTCCCGCACAATGTGAAACAGGGAAGTGTCTTCGTGAGGAACACAATCCATAGTCCGCGACCGTATCTTGCTACCATCTAAGGACCTCCTTGCCAAGGCAGTTATATTCGCCTTGATGCGTTTTATTTCCAGAATATTTGAAGCTAGAGAAGAAGGTCTGCTATACAGATCGCGTAAGCAGTGGAAGTAGTATTCGGATGTACGCTTGGTCCAATGCGATCGGTCCCTGGAGTACTGGATAAGACTTTTCCTTATCTGTGGCTTCGCATGTTGAACCCACCAAGTGATTCGGTCCCTGTAACGTGACTTCAATCGAAGGCACTTGGTCCACGTCTCTTTGATCGCTTGCTTCAATCCGTCTTCTAGCAGTAAGGATGTGTTTAACTGCCAGGTACCGCGCCCACGAAAAGTTTGTTGTTTCGCGTGTTTGAACGTGATATGATACGCAACATGGTTCGAAAAGTTCACTGGCCAGTACTCACAATCTATTACATTAGCCAGGGATTCCCTGCTGACATAAACGCGGTCCAAGTGACTTGCTGAAACACTAGTAGCGTAAGTATAGCGCACAACTTGCGGGTGGAAATATGCCCAGGTATCTTCCAAGCCTAGTTCATTAACAAATACCGCCAGTTCGCCACATGCATTAAAATTTGGCGCCTGATCCTCTTTGCGCAACACACAATTGTAGTCGCCTCCTATGATGATATTTGTCCGAACGTTCAATAATAGTTTCACAACATCACTTTTAAAGAAGATGCCTCTGCTACGTTTCCCAATCGACCCCGAAGGTGCATAGACGTTGACGATTAATAAATCATTTAGATGGACGCTGATTCCTCTTCCAGTGTCTAAAATGTTGGCGCGTACGCACGGGATGCCCTCTTTGTATAAAATCGCAGTGCCAGCCTCATTACCGATGTTGAGAATTGTTTCGTATCCGGTGATCCTATTGACTTTCTCCGTCACCACTTCCTGCAAGAGCGCAATATCCACGTCAGCCGCGTACAGATAGTCTTTAAGGCACTGAATCTTCACTTGGGAGTCTATCCTATTAATATTGATGGTTGCTAGTTTATAAGATTGCATTTAAGCATTTGATAAATAGTATGTCGTTATCAGTCCCGACGCTAAATGGTGCCGTTTGTGTTCGATTACATACTGGTAGGAACAGGAATCCATCAAACGCAGTAGATGTATGGGAAGGAAAACCCATATTACACAGTTGTTTTTCCGTATAATGATATAATGAGTGACATACGTAAGGCAGTTGTTAACAATGTCCATAATCTGAACTCGTGTCCGGAATTTCGTAACGTTGTTCGATTCTTACGTATGATGAAACGTTCCCGTGCACATCTGCGGCCTATACAGTACCCGAAGGAGGGTCAGCCCCCCGTCCTTGTGGACCACCATCCTGCCACAGCGATGCTTTTGCTGCCTCGGGAGGTGGCGGGTCATCTACGCACATTAGTTCTTGCGGCGATCTGTCGGGTATTGGGGGCGTGACGTTGCCTCCAGCCTCCCTCAACTGACAAAGTCTTACTGATCTTAGGTTTCAGTTTTTCGGCAACCTCAGAAGCACCTTCACGGGCAATTCTAATTTTTTTGCTCTTATGTTGGGACGATTCTATACGGCAGGTCAAGGTACCGTTGTCTGCTGGCAAAACCACAGGTAGTTTCTCTGTAATGCCGGCTTCATCCGCAACTGTGCGCGGCGAGACAGGGTCCGTACTTGCTAAACCCACAGGTGTTGTTTGGGTACTGTCGGATTCATTCACCTGTTCGTTGGAAGAAATCGCGACAGGCTTCTATATGGGGGCGGTCAGAGCGGTGTCAATATGCGCGTCCTCAGCTGGAGCATCCTCAACTTCCTCGTGCCACACTACTCTCGGTATAATAAGCGTCACCGGCAGACGGGTCACGGGCGTCGTTTCCGTGTCAGGGCGATTATCAGTGGCGCGAGCAGGTGCGACCGCAGCCTGCACCGGCGCGAGCGCGTCGGCAGCTACGGCCGCATACGTCACCGGCTGCACAGTGTCAGTCCTGTCAACAAGCCCGGCCCGCGGCAGCTGCGCCGGCGCGTTGCGCGGGCACTCGGCCCGCAGGTGGCCGGAGGCGTTGCAGCGCGAGCACGTGCGCGGTTGGCCCTCGTACACAACTAGCGCTTTGAAACCCATGACATTAACGTAAGACGGGATGTGCGAATTTAAATCTATCCTCAGTCCTGACACCGTTGAAGACATTGAAATATTTGTTGTTCGTCCACCGGTCGTTGGGTACAGTGTACACAGTACCAAACTTAGAGAGCACCTGTTGTATGCAAACATTTTCAATTTCAAATGTCAAGCTGTGAACTTTGACCGCCCGCAAGCCCAAACCAGCATATGATATGGTAACAGGACTCGCCTCTCCCGACAGCGCTTTGTACGTAGCTTCGCCGTGAGTTTCTTCCATGATACGGTCGCACACAGCATGTCGAGTAAACTTGACTTGGAAAGTATTTCCGATGAAGTCGTACTGCATTCCGTACACGTCGCCATCTTGTAGACGGAACTGATCGTGAACCCATATATCAAAATCTTATACTTTCGGACGAGATACATCGTTTCTAAAACTGAACTGGAGTGTCAATTTACGAACTTTTGATTCCATGTTTACTACAAGAAAGCGCACGCAAATAGCACGAGCTGCCGCGAGAGCTGCACGCGAATGCGTCCGACCGCGAGCACGGCCGGCTCGAGACTGAAAAAAATACACGTCGAACATCGATTTGCGTCATAATTAGCTTGCAATCAGTTCGATTCTAAAGGGACAGATTTGGTAAACTACCAGAACGTTGTTAGACTTTCCCATTATCAGAGAGAATATAGTAAGTAACCACAAGAGGTTTCTTGTTGTTTTCGATGTGGATTCGTGCAATTCCTGTCACAAAAAAGCTAAAAAAATTCTACTCCAGTGAGACCCGAACCATTGGCCAAAGCCACCTCTCCGTGGCAGGCGACTACTTTACCGCAGAGCTAGCGAGGAGCTTTCACGCCAGCGCTTTCCTACTGCCACATACGTCAGTAGAACATATAACTCGCAATGTAAGAGACGAGATTAGTTGGAATTTCGCCGTGTAAACAATTTTATGGACCCAAAAGCATGAACAAATAGCCTTCTGTCGCCTCTCGACTGAGAAACCAGTCAGATTATTCAATGGAAATTACAGGAAACATCATGTGAATTTATGAGCACAGTTCTGTGCTAACCAGGAAGTAAGACCTCGGTACCAGCGTTGACAGACGTACACTGCGATGTTGCCAAAGTTTTAGTCATACTATCAACAGGAAGAATAAGAGCCGAGGTGATTGCCAAGCGAGCTCGACAGAGACTTAGCTCGCAGGTCGCGCGCCTGCTGGGGGTCCGAACACCTAAAGTATATGTCAATGAGCCCTGCTCGCAATTCCGTAACTAGCTTTAATGAGCCTATCGTTGTCAGTAATAAAAATATACAGATGCACCGACCGCTAACATAGTAATAAATGTCTATTAGTTGCGTATTCTGTCTTAAGTGCAATGTCAACCAAAGTCATTCACCAGTGCTGTTTCACATTTCTTCGAGCATTTCCATTGATATACTGAAAATAGATGTAAGCGTCAATTTTCTTTACAATTATAGACTCAGAAAATATCTTTCTTGATATCGCTGTCAGTGGCACAAACGAATGAAGAGAGGCAAACGAAAAGAAATCCATGCAGCATTGTTTTCAATATGTGAACATTTCTGGGAAGGCTTCGTCACATGGAGTGCAAAATAAGAAGAGCTTCTGTTATCTAAACATAGAATTAGGGACAGTAATGTGTAGGTTAATTATCCGTCATAATCTCCCATGTTGTATTTTACTTCTTTTTTTTCAGGTTGTTTCCATTTTCTTATTTCATCCTCTTTCAATAGCTTCTAACTTTATTATGTTCTTTATTGTGGTTAGTTAAGATTATTTGATGTTTCTAAGTACTTATTTTCTTCTTTCCTCGTGCTATTGTTGATTAATTCTTCCAGAAGTATACGAATAATTGTTTCTTTAGCCTTTTATCATTCATTTAATACATATATCCAGCAAAAGTTAACCCTCACTTAACCACTCCGACTGATATTTTTTTCCATATTTTTGTAGGTTTCATTACTATGGATTTTCCAAACGGCTGTATTTTCTCTTGGACCCATTTTCTTTCTTATAATCCGTCTATTATTCTTTTTGTGTCGTCTTCACATTTGATAAGGTGTATATTGGCAACACTTAAACTAATATTTAATATTCATTGTATTATTAGCATCACATAATCATAATGTATAAGAATTTATACAATGCTGGCACTATTTATAATTTTCAACGTCCTATGTGCGGTCGTTACCTGTAAGGACATCGATGAGAGTTATGTGCTCAGTATTGTTGCAAACACAGAATATCAAACTGTCCAGTGTTTTTTATACCTCCTAAGGAGACCGTTAGACCCGTTAATCAGTACGTGGCTTTTCCGACGAAATAGATGTTTTTGCGCATCTCCTATAGCATTAACGTGAGTATTGTTCTGAGATAGAGGGAGTGGTGATGTGGCTATGGTTTGCGGTTATCATGCAGACGTGTACAGATCATCGTTATAATATGCCATGGAAAATTATTCAGACAAGTGCTTTTGTCGTAGTAGTTGTATTAATAAACAAACTTTCTTCAAACATGAATTATATTTCTGGTAGGTAGTTAGTCTCACGTGTGTGGATAAGAATGTTATCAGGCAACTTTCCATCAAAACTTTGTAGAGAGAAGAAACGTAGGCTTTTGCATTGTAAAATTGTACCGCGAACAGGTACTCCACTTTACTGAACCTGTGATGTTTCTTTTTGCAGGCAGGTTGAAGGTTTCACTGAAAATGTATAAAGCAGGCAACTTGCATAAGCCTAATGGAGAAAATATTTCGAGCGAAGTTTCTATAGAAACATAACATTCTGTTCTGCATCTGTTTAACGTGCCTGCTTTTACACCAATGATCAGATATTCGCGGTTAACGTCAAAATTGATCGCAGTAATAATAATTTTTAAATTATTTTTCAAAGCGATAGATTGGCTGACCAGTACTTACCTTTGCGCTGTACCGCCGATAGTGACACAAATGAAGAAAAAAAGAAAACGGATGAGAAGGACTTGCTTTCGGAACACAGTTCCTTCTTCAGGTGGGAGAGAAGGGGAGATAAAAGGATGGGAACGGAAAGGGAAGGTAATTCCCGCCCTAGGTCATGAGGATGGTGTTACGGAGTGTGGAAGTTAGAGATACTGTATTATAGTACTGAACCAAGTCAGAGAGGATATAATAACGAAAGAGGAAAGCCCAAGCAGTACATACACATACACACACACACACACACACACACACACACACACACACACAATATATATATAATCTCCGAGGAGAATTTCCATCATTAATCAAATAATAATAATCTTTGGAATTTAAATAAACTATGTTTTCGGGTATCACATATTCCATGAAATATGGACGGTTATCACGAATTGGTGTTTCAGTTACCTGTGCGACAAATTCTGTTCCTAATTCTTTACTGGTACAGCATACGATAATGTCTAAGAGGATACTGCAATTCATTCCGTGACAAACGGACTACACATTTGAATAAAGTCTGCTGTAATGATGGTGCTTTATTAATGAAATTACTGTGTCCAAAATGACTTTCTGAATAATCTTACACGACATACACTACTTAATGATGTGGTGTGTTGTTCTTTTGGTTGTAGTCTTCAGTCCGTAGACTGGTTTGATGCAGTTCTCCACCTCCACGCTACCCTATCTTGCGCAAAACTCTTCGTCTGTGAGTAAGAAAGACAGCACACATTCCTTTGAATCTGCTTGCTGTATCCATCTCGTCTACCCCTTCGATTTTTACCCCACACACTCCCTTCTAAAACTAAATTGACGATTCGTTGGTGTCTCAGAATGTGCCTTATCAATCGTTCCCGTCTTTTAGACAAGATATGCTAGAAATTTCTTTTCTCCCCAATTCTATTCAGAACGTCCTCATTAGTCACAATCATGACCTACCCATCTACTCTTCAGCATTCTCCTGTTGCAAGAAATTTAGAAAGTTATCCTCTTCTTGTCTGAACTACTTTATCGTCCACGCTTCACTGCCGTACAAGGCCACACTTCGGACAAATGCCTTCAGAAAAGACTCCATATCCCTTAAATTCTCTTCTACAGAAATACTTTTCCTCCCATTGCATTATTCATTTTATGTCTTCACTACTCCGGGCATCAGAAGTTATTTTACAATCCAAATAACAAAACTCAGCGGAGCGAGGTAGGGCAGTGGTTAGCACACTGAACCCGTATTTGGGAGGATGGTGGTTCAAATCCACCTCCGGCCATCCTGATTTACGTTTTCCATGATTTCCCTATATCACTCCCGGCGAAAGTCAGGATGCTTGCTTTCCCATTCTTATCCGAAATAGGGATTGATGACCACAGCCCAACCCTCCAAACCCCCGCTCCCCCCCCCCCCCCCCACACACACACACAACCAACAAATCTCATCTACAACTTTTAATGTCTCGTTTTCTAATCTATTACATTCCACATCACCTGATATTCTTAGACTAAATTTCATTACTCTTTTTATGCTGTTATTTATTTCATACCCTCTTTTCAAGACACTGTCCATTCCATAGAAATTCTCTTATAGGTCCAATGCAGTCTGACTGAATTACTACGTCATCGGCTATTCGCAAAATCTTTACTTCTTGTCCCTGAACATTAATCATTTCTCCAAATTTCTCCTTTCTCTCTTCTTCACAGCCTGCTCAATGAACAGATTGAACAACATTGGGGAAAAAGCTACAGGCCTGTGTTACTCCCTTCCCAACTACTTTGTCCCTTTCATGCTCTTCGGCTCTCACAAAAGATGACTGGCGTTTGCACAAATTGTATACTACTCTGCGGTCTTGCTGTACGATGATATGAGTAGCTTGTTATCAAAGGCGGACATCTATCGTTTGCAAATAACTGAGATAAACCATTTTTATTACGAAACGTGGAGTTAAAACGTATGCCTGTTCGTTTGGTCATCACTTAGTTTCAAATGGTCACCAAAGCAGTATGGAAATACAAGTTCCGTAATTAAAATGGCGTTTATCTCAATTATTTGTAAACGACAGATAAGAAGCTACTCATATATTTATGCAGATTCTGACCTGTACTGTCGGCATGATAACTTCGGAGTATAGCCGCTGCACTTCTGTTAGTTGCTTAATATAGGTATCACGTTAGTGGTATAGATGGTACGCAAAATACTTCAGTTAGAAGCCTGGTATTGAGTAGAGGTTCCTCGTGGTTGGGTAACTGGTGCGATGGTCTTATCAGCACCAAACTGCATCGTTTGGTATGATTCAGCCAGTCATGCTCAATCTGACATGATGGACACGGAAATGTTTAACTGACAAAGGCCTCTTAGCGATATTTGAACCCAACTTGTTAGACATCGTATACAAAACAATACAGTGCGTAAATTACAAATACGTTCTTCAAATATAAATAGAGGAAATAACTTGATACCTATTTATTTACAGGACCACAGCCCCATCCATGAAAGCTGCGCCGTTCAAGAATAGTTTCGCAGCGAAGATCGCATAAAGCTGATTGAGTTCGTTCCGCGGTCACCGGACCTTAATCCTATTGAGAATATGTGGCGGAAGTAACGAGGTCGTTGCCACTTGAATCAAGAAAACGCAAGCGACTATTGGGAAAATATAGAACATACATGGTGGCAAATAAACCACTATGAAACATTATCAAGGCAGTTAGTAGAGTCAGTTCCAAGACGCCTTAGAAAAATATTACGAAATGTTGCTGGATGGGTAGGCTATAGGAATAGTCCCTTCTCAAAAAAAACAAGCCGTGTGTGTGTGTGTGTGTGTGTGTGTGTGTGTGTGTGTGTGTGCGCGCGCGCGCGCGCGCGCGCGCGCGAGTATGTAAAACACAAGCAACAATAAAATGCATATAATATCAATGTGGAATGTTTTAATGACTTCTAAAGCTACAAAATTCAAGATTACCCAAACAATTTCCTGTAAATTACATAAAATGGAATAATGGAGAATGTAACGTTTTTAAAGTAGTTGGCAAAGGCAGTACTTACCGGGGGTAGAGACTCGCAACAAGTGCATCTAAACAGCGCCCCACTCCAGCACACGCCAAGACACAAAGAGGAAGACGTCTTGGTTCTGAATGCATTGTGCCGACACTATCTGCACAGGTTTCTCGTAACTAAAATCAGACTCTATTCCGATGAATTTCTTCTTACCCGCACAGGAAGACAACTTAGGTGAGACCAACATTCATGCAACACACACGAAAATAATCGAGGAGCTTTCCTGCACTCGATAGTGGTACACAAGTAATAATCTTTTGTGAGTAGCATATAATAAATTTCCTTCTCTCGTATCACAGCTCTTGTGTCTGTGTGAAGTGATAAACATGCTGGTGTTCCGAAGTCTGATATGATGCCTATGCGTAATTAGTCCGAATCGTAAACATAATAAACTCCAGGACTTTCCTTTCTACATAACTATTCCTCACAACCATTTATTTATGTAATTGCTGTGGCTTGATACAGATTAAATGGAAAAGAAAGATAAGAGGAACCATACATTTCTTATATACGTAATTTCCTACTGCCTTGTGGATGGGAATTGGACATACGTCCTACATTCTCTGCTCCCCTTATCTCTGTCCCCTCTCTCCGCATCTTTCTTCGTTCCCCTCTCTTTGTCCAAACTTCCTCCTTCCCCACTCTTTGTCCATTTTCTCCTCCCCATCTTCTTCCCTCTCTCTTTGTCTATCCTATCCTCCTCCCCCCTCTTTCTGTGCATCTGCACCTCCTCCGTCTCCCTCTACATCTCATCATTACGCTTTCCCTGTTCGTCTCCTCCTCACTTCTATTTCCTCTTAGAACTGTTTCTAACCTAGAGCCATGTTTAGTGTTATGTTCAAAATCGTATATTTCCGAAAGCTTTGAAATGTTGACAAGGTTCTAATAAAATATGTGCATGTTTTCATATCCCAAATTTTTCAGTATGTGTCATATGAATTTATATAAACTTTATAATTGGGACTAGGCTTATACTAAAAATCGCAAAAGTAACGACTTTATAGGTTATATATATAATATATTCAAGAAATCGTCCTGGGGTAGAATGCAACATCGAGTCAGAATTTCAAAGCAATGGGTCAAGAAATTTCGGAGATTAACAGCTATACGCCTAACCTTTATATATATAGACGTGGGGACATAAGGAGGGAAGTACAGCCGCCCCCTCCTCTCATCGGTGAATATCGCTGCGCATGTATTCATTCATCACTGACTCACAGTTGCCACAACGCTTTATAGAATTAACGCAATTATCAAATCATTCAGAGACAGGAGATGGACTGTAATAAAACTGACGTTGCTTTCCGAGCCATATTCATCCAAAATTGAATATTACTTAAAACAGATCCAGCAGTTACACTTGGATAATTCCAATGCGTTTAATTTGATAGCTGAAAGTGTTGGTTAGTGTGGAGCTGCCTGAAATTTGGTTAGAACAAGAATCGAGGCATGCTGAAACAAAAATTCTAATCTGTAAGGCGCTTGTCACGTTTCGCGGCAAAGCACCAGCAGCAGTTACATTGTAAACATCGCCAATGTTGGACAGTAGAATTTCTATATCAGAACAGTAGGGATGCTAAGAGAGCGACACGGCGTCACGCTGTCCACCGGCTTTACAACATGGTAGTCCTGGTGGGCGAAATTTAGCGCTGACATCGTGTCGGTGGAGTCTTCTCTTCTTATGACCAGCATACCATCAAGAACATTCAGAGAATGGAACCAAAAATCCATAATATTTGAAGGAAAACACTCGTTTGTCTGCTCCAGTCCAATATACGATATACCTGTCTAAATAGGAATAAGAAGAGAAAGTTAAATCGTACGGTAAAGAATGAATTCTGCAAATAATTGCTTAGACAAATTACCGTCTGCTACGTAATTTAGATGACAGCCATTACACAGGTTTCTATGTTACAATTAAGTAATCAGTTTGCTGCAGTATTTCCACTGTTAGGAAATGTATGACTCAGTCATTTGAATAAATACACTTCCCACGCCGAGACACAAGTATTGGACATGTTTTGGCCTCTTCATAAACAATGCCTGACGAATGAATACCGTTGAAGTGCCATTACGTTTATTGTCTGACAAAACGTTAAATATAATTCGCGTGTAATAAACAATAACCATAGGAAATTTACGTCTACGTCTACAACGACCTCATCTGAAGAGTAAATTACAATGTCTCACGTAATTTACAGCATGGAAAACCTATTTTCGTAATTCTTTGTTATGCCATGGATGAAGATGAAGTGTGGGATGTAGTAATCATGATTGATCAAGTGGCTTATAAAATATGTATTAAACGATGTCACGCGAAAACAAAGGAAATAACATTATCCGCTAGCCATATAGGTCATGATTTGGCAGGACACATGATGGGACATTTCTTTACGCTAGCGGAAGGCACCGCTGGGCATCACTCACTTTTTTCTTTTTGTAAAGCCTGTGGAACTTAACTGTCGGGTGCGGTCGGGGGTTCGAATCCACACTAGGGCATGGATGTTGATGCCGTCTTTAGTATAAGGTAGATCATAAGTAGTTTGTAAGTTTAAGAACTGATGACCCCGTAGTTAAGTTCCATAAGCTATACAAACATTTGAACATTTTTGAAATTAACTGAGGGTCATCAGTCCCTAAACTTATAAACTACTTATTAACTACCTGATACTAAAAACGGCACAAACATACATGCCCGAGGGAGGATTCGAGCCCCGACGGAGAACGGCCTCGCGCATTGTAGCATAGCGCCTCAATGTTCACTCACTAGCACCGTTTTCCGTCTGAGACTAAAATAGCCTCACTAGAGCGGAGAGTGAACAAAACCGATGCTATGACAATTCCTTTAACTAACGGATCAGAACGCATAAACGCGTGATGAGCAAAACGAGCTTGAAATATGTTGTAATATGTCAGGGCGTGCTGAGCTGCCAGCGATGGCTGACGTGTGGGGATGAGTTATGCCTGAGTGACTGTGTGTTTGAATGTTTCTCTTTCTGAAGAAGGGCCCGGCCTAAAATTTAAATTGTCTGAATGTGAATGTCTTATTTGTGTCTGCCTGCGACTCAGCATTCGTCTTTACGGCGAGTTGTTTCCTATCTTCTGTTATTATTATTGCAGAAAGTTAAATTCGAGATTAAATAGTAATGCGGCCGAACAATCCCGCCTGGGATGTCCCGGACCATAATGCCATATGATCACTTCATTTCAATAATTCTAACAGCAGCTTTCTAACTTAGCCTATATTAAAGAAATGAGAGACTCTTCACAGACTCGACAATATATCACCACCTGTGTACTGCTGCAACTGTAACCATACAGTTAAATCCCACCACAAAAGTATGTTTAAAGCCGGAAGCTTTTATTATTCCTGTATTTTAAATGGGTACGACTGCAACATCAACTACAAGAATCCTACGAAACACCTGAGTTCGTAATCGTCAGATGACTTATAGAATTCGCCACACTTGCCAGTTACTACTGTAATAATGTTTATCTGTTAGAAACGAATTTATGTCAGTCATTGAACTGCATTTTTATTGGTGGAGCTGTAAGAATGGAGGCGTTTATGTCTTCAGAATAAAAGTACAATAACCTCTCAAATAAAGCTGACCACGAGAAGCAGATTGGGTAGGTATGGAATTGCATTGAGTGTCATATTTTATTTAACATCTCCGGTTGCAATTGTCATTGTCATTGTCCGGGAAGGGAATGTGTGTGAATTAAGGTGTGGTGGACTGCAAAAATCGTTTTTCACTTCCAAAACGAGGTGGCAGACTGCTGCAAAACAGAAAATAGAAAAACCGAAAGTCGCTGCCTGCAAGACTCGGTCATATTGCATTTCACTGCGATTAACTGGTACTTAAGTGAGTTATCGAGTCTTCCTTCATGTGTAAAATCATGAATACCGGAAAGATCTTAGTTGAAACGGAAAATTCTTTTGTGAGCTGATTTGCACAAAAGTAATAGCACCATATATACGTTTGGAGCTATCTCCACTGCTGTCATATTTATATGAGACCCAGTGACAACATGCTTTGAAAAACTTTAAGCATATTGAATATTATTTGCGTAAATAGCCGAGGCGATTCTTCCAGCTAGCTCGGCCAGAGGAGTCACCGCATCTGTAATTTTTTGTTGTTGTCTTTCTTAAGGAAGGGAAACAGATCAATCTTACCAGTCAACATAGAACAAAAACTATCCAACGACCGCGAAGAATAGCTCTATTAGGAAAAAGAAAGCAGGGTTCCAGTACCGCTGTGGCACAAATTTTCAATATTACCGCTGTCTACCTGAATTCACTTTCCTGCAACTACCGAGAAGATTAAAGAATTCGATTAATAAAAGGATGTCGTAAAGCCCCTTTAATCAGTCTCAAACAACGAATTTCATACGGAAAGTGATTGCCAACTCGGTAGTAATCGACAGAGTTCCAGGACCTGTAATACTAATGAAATATTCGCACGTTTTATCCCTTCTCTAGTGTAAGTGAAATGCACCAAAACAAAACTAGGGCCTAAGTAATTCATTTCTGTGAAATCCAAGAATTTGTATTGCAATAGTCTGTAGGTCAAGAAAGTATTTTTCATTTTTCCGATGGAGTTTGTAAACTTCCATTAACTGTTATTTCATTTTTATTTATTGGCATATAGACTATTCTCTTATTTCAACCATTTTTTGGTTTGTGGAACTGAAGTCGACACCTCATATTCATTCAATTGAATATTACTATTTACGTTGAGTATTCATCTTCAGAACAATAGCAGAATACTGGCGGGAAAACTGACATCAATAACCCCATTAATGTAGGTATAAACCTGTACTTTGTGTCATTTATTAGGCCTCTGCAGTGGTGTAGGGGTGAGAACAGGAAGTGGACGTTAACGAGAGGTGATAGACTCATACTTACTGAACTCTTTCAGTATGTAATAACACTGTTGTGAAAGAAATTAAATCGTTCGTAGGAAGATCAAATTATAAAATTAGCTCCGTATAAATGGCAACTGATGGGTTCGTGTTACGTGCAGAGATATCGACACTGTTCACTAACTGCTGAACAATTCTTTCACAGACAGAACTTAATCTGTGATATATTCCGAAATAGTGACAATTTAGCGTTATCCATTGGCAGCATAAAAACAGTCACTACAATTTCTATAACCATCTGATCAACTGTGTCATCATATTACGGCCCATTAGTGGTCATATGAATATTGTGGAAGCTTGGAGCTTGTATTCATATGAAAACAGTTGGTGTAAATAATAATAATAATAATAATAAAACACTGTGCAACTGCTGCATATAATATCAGCACTATGCTCTGCTTCGTTAACCCATAGTTATTTTGAATTTAGGATTCATTCTGCCCTGAATGTTCTGCACTGTCATCAAAAGGTTTTCAGTATATCTGCTGATCGTTTTTGTTGGGGGGATATAATGGGACTCTAATCAATAGGTGATACGTTTCATTTTTGAAATATTTGTAGACTGGATGACAGTTTGGCTTAAAGATAAATTAATCTGTACATTACTGTCCCTAATTCTATGTTTAGATAACAGAAACACTTCTTATTTTGCACTCCATGTTACGAAGCCTTCCCAGAAATGTTCACATCTTGAAAACAATACTGCATTGATTTCGTTCGTTTGTGCCACTGACAGCGATATCAAGAAAGATATTTTCTGAGTCTATAATTGTAAAGAAAACTGACGCTTACATCTAATGTTTTCAGTATAATCAATGGAAATGCTCGAAGAAATGTGAAACAGCACTGGTGAATGACTTTTGTTGACATTGCACTTAAGACAGAATACGCAACTAATAGAGACATTTATTACTATGTTAGCGGTCGGTGCATCTGTATATTTTTATTACTGACAACGATAGGCTCATTAAAGCTAGTTACGGAATTGTGAGCAGGGCTCATTGACACATACTTTAGGTGTTCGGACCCCCAGCAGGCGCGCGACCTGCGAGCTAAGTCTCTGTCGAGCTCGCTTGGAAATCACCTCGGCTCTTATTCTTCCTGTTGATAGTATGACAAACTTTGGCAACATCGCAGTGTAAGTCTGTCAACGCTGGTACCGTGGTCTTACTTCCTGGTCAGCACAGAACTGTGCTCATAAATTCACATGTTTCCTGTAATTTCCATTGAATAATCTGACTGGTTTCTCAGTCGAGAGGCGACAGAAGGCTATTTGTTCATGCTTTTGGGTCCATAAAATTGTTTACACGGCGAAATTCCAACTAATCTCGTCTCTTACATTGCGAGTTATATGTTCTACTGACGTATGTGGCAGTAGGAAAGCGCTGGCGTGAAAGCTCCTCGCTAGCTCTGCGGTAAAGTAGTCGCCTGCCACGGAGAGGTGGCTTTGGCCAATGGTTCGGGTCTCACTGGAGTAGAATTTTTTTAGCTTTTTTGTGACAGGAATTGCACGAATCCACATCGAAAACAACAAGAAACCTCTTGTGGTTACTTACTATATTCTCTCTGATAATGGGAAAGTCTAACAACGTTCTGGTAGTTTACCAAATCTGTCCCTTTAGAATCGAACTGATTGCAAGCTAATTATGACGCCAATCGATGTTCAACGTGTATTTTTTTTCGGGAAATAATTTTTGTCGTAGGTTATTCGAGTAGGGGCGGGAAACAAACATTTGAGGACATGTGATCGAAAGAGTAGGTGCGCAATGGGTGACTTCCAAAGCACACTATTCGATATTTTGTTTGTGAAATCAAATGGAATTATTATAGTGTAGTACTAACACATGATGTAATTTTTTAGGTCGTTTGTCCTTTCAGTGCGACTAAATGGTGTCTCAGTTGTTTGCAAAAAATGGGCGCACCCTGGCGTTGTGGTTGCACTTTGCTGAGTATAAATATCTTTTAATACTCAGTCATTTATTTCTTCTTAAGATGTTTAGATTATGTTCATATGTCAGAAAAATTCAACACGTGACTGTAATATAAGTACCAGAACTTGAAGTAAGGATATAACAGCCGGTAAATAGACTCACAGCGGCGCGCCGCTGTCACCGAGTCCGCAGGCGGCAGCCGCGATGCGGCCGCTGGCGCGTCGCCGTAGCCGGTGCCCACTACTCCCGAGAGTAAACAGTTCAGTTTTGATGCAGCAGCGAGCCCTTTTGTGTAATTATTTCTGGGACTTTTCGCTATTACATTCAAGGTTCTTCCACACTGATAACGAAGACAGCCGATTTGCGGTTAAAAAAAAAACTGACGGTGGTTGGATTCGATCTCGCGACTTCTTATTTATACACTTGGAAGTGCGAGCTACTCTTACCACAAGACCACGTGCTAATATACCACATAACTCTCTCGAGAAGGACATAACACTTCCTCCTGACAGTACCGCATTCTACAATGTTGCCAGATCGTGCACATCGTCGCACTTAGCGTTCTGAGGGGCGATCGATTTTATTGTCTACACTGCGGGACCGACTCGGACTTTGCCTCTGCGTCGGCCGGCCGGCGATCAATTTTTTTTGTCTAAGACTGTACATTCTATCTTCTCATACATCTGACCACTAATAAAATATTATTCATGTCACAATTCGGATATCTGAAGGGTTATGATATTGAGAGGGCTATCTACACATGCAGCTAGAATGTACGTAATTCATTAGACAGTAAATTACAGGCCACTGATATATTTTGTGATTTGTCAAACCTATCTGACTTTAAACCACAATATCTTTTTAAGTAAATTGGAATATTACACTGTAACTGGAAATTCTGCAGAATTGTTCCAATCGTTTACCTCTGATATGGAGTAACAGAAAAAGACAGTTAACTATTAGCCCTCATCCAACTGGGAACTAGAAACGTGTGGGCCCCCAAGGTTTCATGTTAGTGCCTCCGCCTTTTTTGTGTGTATCAATGACCTTCCATCAGCAACATTAACGGATGTCAAGTTTATTTGCAGATTACACAATCATTGAAATAAATTAAGAATGCCCATAGGAAGATTAGCTGATGAAATTTTCATAGACAACAAATTGTTCCTAGACAATTCGCTGTCACTGAACCTTGAAAAAACACTATACACAGTTTAGGACTTAAAGGTTTCCTGCCACTATACACATAAATCATGACGACTAGCAGATGGAAGAAGTTGGAATTAACAAATTCTTGGGATTACAGCTTGATTAACTGGGAAGAGCATACTACAGAACTGATGAAGCGCCTACACAAGTTTTCTATGCGAATGTTGACTGACATAGGAGATAAAAACCTAGGGTATTATACGTACTTTCACTACACAATGTCAAACTTCTTTTTTTTCTTTTTTTTTTTTTGTAACTCATTATACAAAGCTGAACGTTTTCGAGCCCAAAGACAAACAATCAAGAACATCCTGCAAAGGGCTATTTAAGAAACTAAAGATACTAACTATTGCTTCTCAATATATATATTCTCTAATTTGTCATTAAAAATTATTATTTTTTTCAAACCATCAGCTCAGTTCATGGAATCGATACTAGAAAACTTTCTCATCAACCAAAAGATTTCTTGATGTCTCAACTCGACGGAAAGAAGAGAACTTACTGTATTACATGGTCCTGGAAAAGTCCTGGCAAACTGAGTGAAGAGAAACAAAAATAGCTTTGTTTCTAATGTGTGTTGTTTGGTAGTGAAGGACTGGACAACAGTCGGCTTCAAGGATCTAAAGCATTTAAGTGAACGAATTGAGAAACACAAGGAAAGTGGACTTCATTTAGAAAATGCTTGTAAATATAAAATGTTTGGCACAACGTTGCTGCTCAGATTGATTAGGTGTATATAATGTCAGATACATAATGAATTACTTACGAAGAACAGACACACAAACAATAGTAGGGTGCTTAATGTTTTGTGGAACTCTTGAGTTAGGACTACGAGTTCACAATGAAAAACAAGAGTCAGCAAACCGTAGCAATTTCTTAGACTTATTATCTCTTTTGGAAAATCTTGACAGTGTATTTGATATCCCTTGTCGATAGCACATCATGTGAGTAAAGAGTTAGCTGGGTTTTACAAGAACGGTACTTTCTGAATCCGTGTTGACTATCCCCCAATAGGTCGACGTACAGTTGCGAGAAAGTGTTCTTTGCAATGAAGAGAGCCCTACAGTCAAGAGTACAATGCGCATCGCTGCAGCAAACAAGATAACAAGATAACGACTAATATACATTCACTTTAAACGCAAAAAAATTGTAAAATACCAAAAGTCAATATTTTGTTTGTTGTACAATGTTACTTTTAAATTTGTTCTGACTGCCACTTCCGTATAACCGGCTGTCACTTTCTTATCGCATTAAATTAGTAGCTTTAATTCTGACTTATTGCACGCAGAATTGAGAAAAAAAAAGTGTAGTGTAGCCCCTGTCTTTGCTTGTGTATTTCACAATTTTTATGAGCAAGTAAACTGGTTTCTTATTTTCTGGCACTGTCTTCCTACATTGAAACCTTTAGTATTTGTGCCATTTCTTGCGATAAATGCTGGATCGGCCATTATTCCATTTATTGTTACCACTGTTTATTGAGTTACTGTATGTGAACATTTAAGACAGGCGTCGCTTGGTAATTCTAGTTATTGGTAATTAAGATGGTGGGTTAGTAATTTACCTGAAGTAAGCTATTATCTCTAAACGCCGTAGTACAATTTCTTTGAACTTGAAACACATACTTTTATCGAAGACAGGCATTAGTTATGAAGTGCATTGTTAAATTCATATTTCCATATTTACGATTAACAGGGTGAAATCTGGGATGGGGTTCAGCGTGATAAATCAGTCAATCATCCGGCTTCTTTTGATGCTTTAGCGATAACTTCTAACATCAGTGACATTCATTAACAAATAATGGGAACATTCTTTGTACTCATTTTGGTTCCATAAAACAGGTATTTAAAATTGTAAAAATGTCACTATATATACACACTTTATTAATTCCAGTCATAAAATCGTATCTCTGATATTCAGGATCACGGAGCTGTTACAGTAATTGTAATAACGAAAGACATAGGACATTATCGCTGAGGATTGACCAGTTGTCCCGTGTCGCGTTCTCTAATTTTTAAAATCTACGAATATTATGTGGACATCTACAATGCCTTTCTCAGTTACTTGTCTTAAAGCGAGTACGTGATATGGATCTGTTTCTGCGGAAACCGCATTGGTAGTATCCAATTAATTATTCTGTTATTGGAGTCAGCCTATTTATTAGATGGATAGGATTTTGTAGGCGACATCCAATAAAGCAATTCCTCTGTAGTTGACACACGACAGGATCATCCTTCCTAAATATAGGGCATACAATTGCGGTTTTCCAGTATACTGGAATGGTTTACGTCTTCCAAATTGTTTCTATTAAGGACTGTATTCCTACTTGCAGTTGTGGTCCTCCATTCTTTAATAACTCGGCGTATATCTGGTCTTCGCCACAAGCCTTGTTATTCTTTAATTTCTTTATTGCTTGCTGTATATTTATTGATGGGGTGGTGACTTCTACCTGAACTGTGAGAGGTTCTTCAAATTTAAAGAAAGATTATGGATCATTGCAGTTGAGAAGTTGTGAAAGGTACGTCTTCTACTTTTTTGTATGTTGTTGGTCAACATTGTCCCATTCTGATCCATTATAAATGTTCCCTTTTAGTGAATTAACCGATAGATTTTTTTTTTATACATCTGCCTTGTCCTGTAGTGTTGGAAATCATCCTCTGTCTCTTATCATACTGTTATGGTATTCCTTTTTCTCTTGCCTTAAGATTCTTAGTGTCTCTTGGCGGAGGTTTAGTACCTTTCTTTCAATGCCATATTGTTCCTTTCTTTAACCCATGCGTTTCTGGCATTTCTTCTTCCCAGCACTTATTCTTGGCACTTTGCGTTAAGCCAAATTTTGTTAGCTCGTTTTCTTTTACCTATAATTTTGGGAGCTGCTCCGTGAACAGTCCAAGTGTATCCATCTACTTTCGAAATCTTTTGTTTTCCTACTGGCCAGTCCCGTTTTTGTAAGATTGTTCTCAATTTCTTTTGTAAAGTTTTCTTTTATATTTACTTCAGCGAGATTTCCTATGTTATACCTAGTGATTTCTTCCCCATTTCTATTCACCTTCCTTTACAGATTCATTTTAATTTTCGATATGGTCTGTGTCGCAATCTGCGCCCCTAAAGGTTCTGGCATCTTCAGTATTGATTTGTAATCTCTCTTGGATAGCTACAGGATCAATCTTTTTCACTAGTTTTCCGTCTGGTGATATCCACGTTCCTAAATGAATGCGTTTGTGTTGAAATTTTGTACTGCTTAACGTGAGGTAATTTGTCATTGCAATGTTTATAGGTCGTACCCAATTATCTGAAATTTCCTCATGTAAGCTAAAATTGCCAATGGTTGGTTTGTAGATTTCTCCCTTTCCTATTTTAGCGTTAAATTGTAACGCTATTTTCACGATATGCCTACTTATTGAGTTGTACGCGTGTCCCATTTGACTGTAGAATGCTGCCTTCATGACCTAGAGACATCCAGCTGCTCCCAGAAATAAATAAAATTTGAAGAGAGACACCAGGCAATCCGACTTCCGGCGTGGCGCAGGGGATAGCGTCACCGAATGCGGTGCTGAAGATCGCCGGTTCAATCCCGCCCACAAGTAAGAATTTTTTTTTTTACATTAACAATTCCAGAATGTTCTACATCTTATGTTCACTAGTAAATTCTACTTGTTTCTTATGTTAACTGTTCTTCTAATTTCTGGTACATTCTGTCTGTCTATAAATAGAGCACTCTGCCCGAGAGGCAGTTAGTGCTGCGTGTATGTTAAGTTCGCAATAAACCTGCTTTCAGTATAAGTGGTGTGTTTAGTTGCCTTCGAAGTCAAGCCTGCTACCATTTCAACGTGCTATTGTTTGGTGGAGGCGCCGGGTATTTGTGCAACATCTGCATCACCGTGGCTCCGATTAGGCAACGTAAAAGCCGTCGCTTACACGGACTAGAACCGGAATACAAGGGAAATACCGAGTACATCCTTTCGAAAGTCCGTATTATCAGAAGAACGATGGACACGAAACCAGCGGTAAGCCAGCTACACATCAGACACCCGTCGGTGTTCTCTGGAGACGCTGGACAGGACCCCAAAAATGGATAAAAGGGTTCGACCGAGTCGCCAAGTACCACAGGTGGGATCATAAAATGTGCTTGGCCAACGTTTATTTCTACCTGGAACAGCAATGGTTCGAAACCAATGAAGAGAAGCTGAATGACTGGGAAACGTTCCAGACGAAACTCTGGAAGACGTTTGGTGACCGCCAGCGACAAATTCGCTCGGCGGAAGAACTGAAGAACCGAACCCAACGACATGGTGAGCCGACAGTCATACATACAGAAGGTTTTGGCCCTGTGTAACATAGTCAACCCGAATATGATTTGAGACCGAAAAATCACGCACCTGATGAAGGGTATACCAGAAGACGTGTACCAAGCCCTTCTGATAAAAGACGTCGCTACGACGGAAGTGCCAGCGTATTGAAGAGATGCAACAAAGCAGGGTTGGACGCAAGAAGTATGACAGACTCCCCAATGTAGTCCCTATGACCGTTGTGGAAGACCAGCATGACATCGCTTCCCCTTATACGATAAATTGTGAGAGAAGAATTACAACAGTTTATGGCAGCTGGGGCTATTAAACCGCGTAATTATCAGATTATGGCCATGGATGTAAGCCCTGTAAGTGACGAGGGAGCCGACGCTACTGAGGAAGACGTATTTCAGACATTAGCTCCTGTCTGCGCGTTAGTCGCACAGTGTTTACCAATTTTGGCGGTAAATAGCGCCTTGTGATAGGCAGTTTCGTCCTGACGTCACAGGGGCGGGGCTCGCTGTTATTGGGTACATTGCTGACAGTTGCTTCTCACTGACGATATTGACGTCAGAACAACAGCTGACTCATTGGTGCCTGTGTAAACGACGCCACTAGGACGGCAAACCCAATTAAAGAATTTAGCGGGAATTTTGAAGGCAGCGTTTTTCCAATTATATCACAGAAGTGGCGGCAACGAGAAGGACGCGATAAAGATGTAACAGTCACCAAACAAATTTTTGTCCAGTAAATCAGTCTGTATGAAGTGTGGACAAAAAGGCCATAAGAAAAAGGATTGCCAGGAGCAAGGGACAAAAATTGGCTGTATTGCGTATAAGTTGAGAAATCGTATATGTGATAAAGCAGATTAAAATTGTGTGCCGGAACCGGGACGAACCTGGGACCTTTGCCTTTCGCGGGCAAGCGCACTACCGACTGTGCTATCCCGACACGATTCAAGATGCCGTCTCACAACTTTACTTCCGCCAGTACCTCGCCTCCTACTTTCCAAACTTGCCCGCGAAAGGCAAAGGTCCCAGGTTCGATTCCCGGTTCCGGCACACAATTTTAATCTGCCTGGATATAATTTGTTTACAGGAACCATATTGTAGAGGCGGACAATTAATTGATCTTCCTCCAGGGACAGAAGTTGTGACTGGCGACCAAGTACCTATGGCAGCAATCATAGTATTAAATAAAACAGTAACTGTGACTAAAATAAGTCAATTCAGCTTTGAGCATATAGTAACCATAGAAGTAACATTTGGACATAAAAACTGGGTAATTGTCTCGATGTACGCGCAGTATTCTCATGACATTCACCCATATGTCCAATATATCTCTAATGTAGCCCAATATACAAGACATAAAAATCTAATAATATGTGCTGACATAAACGCCAGATCTGTGCTGTGGCATTCAGGATGCACAAATGATAGAGGTAGGATTGTCAATGATACCATCTATGCTAATCGTCTTCATGTTCTAAACAGGGAAGGACAGCCACCTACCTTCCCAACTAATACTGGTCAGCATAGCAATATAGATATAACATTGGCAAATAGTAATGCGCTGCCAAGTATCACAGACTGGACAGTTTACGAAGGACATACCGAAAGTTTTCACAATGTTATAACTATAAAAGCAAATACTTTAAATGGTGAAAACGACACCAATAAAGGCAGATTCATATTGAGGAAAGCAAATTGGGAACATATGAGACAAATACGAGACTATAAATTATCGGAGCTTACAGGAAGTGTCGATTACAAGATACATAAATTGACAGAACTTATACAGGATGCACAACATAGTGAATGGTATTGCTCTAAGCAGTCAATAAAACCAAGATCTAAAATTCCATGGACTCAAGAACTAACCATATTACGGAAAAGAACCCGGGAAACTAGAAAGCATTACCAAAAGGCAAATAATGCGAGAGAAAGAGAAATGCGGCAACTAATATACAGGCAGGCTAAGGAACAATATAGAAATGAACTAATTAAAACAAAGAAGCAACACTGGGACAATTTTGTACAAGATCAGCTTCAAGATAATCTGTGGGGAACCCCATATAAAATCCTAATAAAAACCACCACTGGTGTTGTCAACATTGAAACAAGACAATGGATTATTAACAAACGGTTGGAGGAATACTGCTGAATACCTTCTACACAAACTTTTACCAGACGATAATATGACTGACGAAATACATATTGAAAAACGAGCCGAACTAGAACTAGACTACTCTACTAAGACGGTAATATGTCCATTTTCTCAGGAAGAGGTTGCACGGGCCTTGGGTGGACTTAGGAAAAAGAAAGCTCCTGGGCCAGATGGTATATATGCTGAAGTGCTACAACAGATTGCTCCACAGATAATTCCCTTTTTAACGGAGACGTTAAATGAAGCTTTACAGCTAGGGAAAGTCCCAGCCAGCTGGAAGACCGCTAGTGATTAATTTTTAAAATATGCTACTGTTACAAATAAGTTATTTACTATATCTTTTATGTGCTTAGGAACTAAGATATTTAACTGTTACTAGTAGTTTGTTTAGAAGAAATAAATAGTTTCATAACAGTTAAACTGAACATTTATAAACTTACTGTTGATTGTAGTTTAATTGATATTACTATTTTTACACATTTTATATTTCTAATGTATTTTAATTTACTTCATTGTAAGAAATTATAATTAAACTGGTATTATATTGTATCTCTACATATAAGTCAGTTATATGGAATATATTTTAAATCAGAATCTTAATTTTCCATGATTCCAGCAAACAATGTATCTGTTTCCTATTATAACGAAGAGTACCTTTATGTTTGTGTGGTTAAATATTTAATTATACTTTTTACATGACTAAGTACATTATGTTTGTTATTTATTTACAAGAAAGATACATGGAAAATAGAAAAAAATAAAATCAGAATTGTAGCTTTTTATGTTTTCAGCAAAGTAATGTTTCTGTTTTTTTCTTATAATGAAGAGTACCTTTATGTTAGTGTAGGTAAATGTTAAATTATACTTATGTTGTTAGGTACATTTTGTATGTAATGAATTTTATATAATTAACTATGCTATTGCAATTCAATGATTCTTTATATAATTGTAAACATATGTATTTCTTTATCATTGTAATTAATTTAATAAAAGTATATAGTAGCTGCTGAGTAAATACTGCAAACTTCTCACAACACAATTCCACCTCCATGGGGTGGGACATGGTCAACGGCACACTGGTCCTCTATACCAAATATGTCTAGACGACCGGTGTGGCGGCTAAAAGACCGTTGCGGAAGACCGACCCGCTATATTACACAGGCAGCGGGTCCATAATCGTAGGCAGTAGTGAAAAAAAAAAAAAGTCGCATCCGACGTGAAGGATGGCGTCGCCCTGCTATGACTTATGCTGCAGCCGCCAAACGGCAGCCCATGAACCGGCCGACAAGGCCACAACCATGTACCCCGGTAACTACGACGCCCTGCAGAACAGACGTCTGGAGGACAGAAGACAACACACCACTGTTTCCTCTGTGGGCGCCCTGGACATGTACGCTACTGCAGAGAGAAGGTGAGTTTTCGACGATTATTTTGCCGCAAGACGTCAGCCATCAGAGCAGTTCTATCCCAGGCAATCACCTGCTGATGAGTTCAGTCGACCTATGGGAAGAAGCCCATCGCCGTACCTACACGAGGTCGCTCCCCGACGCGCAGCAGCCGTTCACCATCGCTGTACAGAGGTACCAGCCGCTCCCCTAGCCGCAGCGCCCAGGAAAACTGAGCGAGGCGACTATCTGCGGAGGTGAGGCCACCGCAGATGAAAATCCTCCATGGACGACAGTCGCTGAGATGTAGGGAAATCTCATCGACGTCATAATCGACTGCCAACCTGTCCGGGCACTTGTTGATTCAGGAGTGTCTTTCTCTGTATTGTCGGATAATTACCGCCGCACACTAAAGAAGACAATGTTCTGTGACACAGGGGCAACTGGGCTGAAGGTCACGAATGGAACGTACGTCCAGTCAGCTCGGAACTTGTGTCGCAAGAATAACCAACAACAGGACGCAGCCGTTTGAATTTGTCGTGTTAACAGAATGTAGTCACGTCACCCTCGAGATGGGACTTCCTTCGGGCATCAGTTGTTCCGCCGGGTACACATAATACAGACTTTTCTGGGAAGTTATTTGCTGTTGACAATGTGATGATCCCGCCGTTGATGATAAGAGTTGCTGTCACAAATACAGATGGGCGATTAAACTGTGAAGTGCTTGTTGATAGTAAAAAAGTAATTCAGGCTCACGAAAGAAATTTACATACCAGCGGCTATCATAAGCATTACCGGTGACAAAGGAGAGATTTGGATCACAAATTGTCACGAGCAGTCACAAATTATCTCCAAGAGCATGTGTATTGGGACAGCTGAACCAATCCAGGACGGTGAGCTCAACGTCATCAATGAAGACCCATGCCCTGCTGTTAGTACAGACAACACGCTGGAGGAAACAAACGTGGAACTGCCAATAGGGCCTGGACTGACCAAGGAACAACGCCAGCGGGTGTTAGCTGTACTACGCCAATTTTCGGGTGCATTCCCACCTCAGCAGGGGAAAAGACGAAAAGGCCCACGATAAAGCACCGTATCGCTACTGGGGATCATCCGCCAATTAGCCAGCGTTCGTATAGTGTCGCCAGCTGAAAGACGGATAATTCGGGAGGAAGTGGAGAAAATGTTGCACGATGACATTATTCAACCTTCGGAGAGTCCTTGGTCGTCTCCGGTGGTCCTCGTAAAGAAGAAGGATGGCACGTGGCGATTCTGTGTCGACTATCGGCGGCTGAACAGTATCACAAAGAAAGATGTCTACCCATTGCCGCGTATTGATGACACCTTAGACTGCTTGAAAGGAGCTACATACTTCTCAACTATGGACATGCAGACAGGTTACTGGCAAATCGAGGTTGACGAAGCTGACAGGGAGAAGACGGCTTTTATTACACCCGACGGCCTCTATGAATTTAAAGTAATGCCATTTGGGTTATGTAATGCTCCAGCCACATTCGAACGCATGATGGACAACTTGCTTAGACACCTTAAGTGGACGACGTGTCTCTGCTATTTAGATGACATTGTTTTCTCGCAAACATCTGAAGAACATCTGAGTCGCCTGTCAACTGTGTTGAGTGTTCAGGCTGCAGGAGTCCCCTCAATCCAAAGAAGTGCCTCTTCGTCGCCAAAGAGAGAAAAATCCTGGGGCACCTAGTTAACAGAGATGGTGTCCGTCCTGATCCAGATAAAGTAAGGGTAGTTACAGAATTTCCAACTCTCAGCACATTCGTGATGTGAGAAGTTTTCTCGGGCTGTGCTCATACTACAGACGTTTCATAAAAGGATTTTTTAACAAGGCACGTCCACTAGAGGAACTTCTGCAGGGAGACGCGAAGTTTTACTGGGATGAGACAAAAGAAAGATTTCTGGGCACTTAATGTTTGTATATCTTATGGGACTTAATTACTGGGTCATCAGTCCCTAAACTTACAAACTACTTATGAACTACCTTATACTAAAGACGATACACCAATGGCCGAGGGGGAATTCGAACCCCCGGCGGGGAACGACCTCGCGCATCAGAGCATAGCGCCTCTATACGCTTGGCCACTCCGCCGTGGCTAGTTTTGGTCCACCCCTGGTATTTTATTTCCCCGGTACCACCTATATCTACATAGGATTTCCCTATCCGCCACCTGGGGAGGCGCCCAATGGACTAGCAGAACCCCACATGGGCGATTAACTCTCAGGAATGCATTACCTTCCTTTTTGAAACTTCCTGGCAGATTAAAATTTTGTGTCGGAACTGGAATTTGAACATGGGACCTTTGCCTTTCACAGGCAAGCGCTCCATTTATTTACCCTGATTCCAAACACGCATGATGGTCTAACAAAGTTCGAATAGCACATTCCATAAAACTGGTCTAGTTATGTAAGAGGTATGAGAGTGCTTAGCTTGACTATTTGTAACTGAGATAATGCGTGGAAAGTTGGTAGCCTAGGCTGTACCACAAACGCGTAGATAGGGTTAAAGAGGTAAAAAGCCATTATTAAACATTTCTTGATCGTGGGTTATGCCTTTATTAGTTTTGAATCTTTTTCATTTGCATGGGTGGGCAGAAGCAGGGGTAGAAACTGGGTGACTTAACTCTTACTATTGTGCATCGTGATTCTGGGTTGTATAGTGATACCCTCCTTATCAACGACCCTTACAACTGGGTTTGCGTTATCTGGACCTAGCACTATGTAACCACATTTTCTTTCGTGTTTAGCTTTAAACTGGTACATAAACATATGTAGAGGATTCAGACATATTTGTATGACCTGAAATTGAAGCACCTTTAGAATATATACGTTAATTTTGTGAGTATTAGTGCCAAATGACAGAATGAACACACTACGTCTCGCAATGAAATCACGAACATTTAGAAAAACGCGTGTGAGCACTGTCATGTATTTCAGCTATCTGTAGTCCTTACTTGGATGATTGACGATATTAAAAGACCACCACCACCACCACCACCACCACCACCACCACCGATGTATCAAGTTTTACGAATATTGCAAATAGGTCTTAGTCCTGGTAGAGGTAGGCGGCCATAATTATTATTATGACAACACAAAGGATTCTAAAAAAGATGATTGGCTGCAGTAATGAAGGAGTTGTAGATGTAAAATTGAGGGCGCCTATGCTACCCCTAAGTTGCTCAAAAGTATACTTCCCACTCAATGGTATTTGCATGTGATGCATCGAGCAGGCAACATATGTTACAAGTACAGCTGATGTTGACCGTTAATGTATGAGCTTTTACATGAATCTTTTTCCGTTCTCCATTCAGAAGAGGTATGTAGCTTATAATTGTAAATGCCAGAGTTTTTTTTAAATTTTGGTCTTTGCAACTATTTTTACCTATATATACTGTATCCTGTACTTTGTCACCAGGCGCGCCGATGATGGGCTGGGCCCGAAACGCGCCAGAGTAAAGAGAAAAATAAAGGATTTTACAACATCTAAAACGCCTTCATTACTGCAGCCAATCACCTTTTTTGGAATTCTTTGTGTTGTCATAAGTTTTACGAACTTTTAACAACATTAAAGCTCACACATGACAAAAGAAATCGAACGTGAAAAACTAACTTGTGTGATTATCTACTGGGATCCATGTCGCAGGACCCAGGATCCCAAGTGGCGACCAGGCTCCGCCCGTCATACCTCCCATCCTCGAACTTGTGTCCAGCAATATCGCAAAGGATCCAAGCTGAAACAGATTTAGTTTAAGATCAGCCAGTAACAATCATCGTTAGCTTGAATTATGTATATGGTGCCTGTTCCTTCGGACAAACGACAGACACCACTGCTCGATTCTGCAGTAATATTTATGAAAGAGTAATTTCTGACGTTATTTACACTGCAGCCTTTAGACTCATTCAGTGGTGACAGTTGAAAATTAAATAATCATTTATTCGGAATTTGGCGAAATCTGCCGACTTAAGCTACACTTTTCCGGGTGGTCTTATTTTGTGACAAATGAAAATATGTGCAAGACCGGTACTCTAAACCGGATCTCCCGCTTTTCGCGAGCGGTCACCTTAACCTCATGCCACCCGAGCACTCCCGGCCAGACCCAAGCACAATAAAAGACTACCTTCAGAAGTCAAGATTAAGTGGGCAAATTTTGCATAATTGCGAATAGATAATTGATTAGTTAATAATATATACGTCGCTGCAGACAATCTACAATGTGTGTTCCTTTGAGCGGACATCTCATTGTAAGCTGAAAATTTGTACCGGACTGGGACTCCCCATTAGTCTCTTAACTCACTCAATTCTAGTACTACAACTTCTTCGGTTTTCTGTGCATGCTTCCCCAAATTATGAACTACCACACACTACTGATTTAGTGTACACTTATCTGTACAGTTTGACGGGCAAGCGATTATTTCAGTGGAGGTGCACAAGACTGGTTAAACCCTTGCATGACTGTAGGTGAGGGCAGCGAGCAATACGCGAAATAGTCATGGGACACGACATTTCTGTGTGCCATCTGAGAATTTGAGTTGGACGCAAAGCATCCACTGGTCTCTTGTACGTCAATCAAACCTGTCATAATTCGTGCTAGCCATCTCTGCACATGTTAAGTATATCATGAGTATTTTGTACCCAGACTCCATTTTCTACTTTTTGTGTTGTCCCAGCATTCTACAAATGAAAGTATTTACAAGCAGTGAGTATGTTAATATTCATTTTCATATTTCTACACTCCGCTACTTCACGAAATGAGTGAAGGAATACTTGAAAACTGACTTCGGCGTTTTTCCCCCCAACCCCTCCCCCCCCTTTCTCAGTTCTTTGAGTGAGATCTTTCAAAAGTTCTTGCATTTCCCTTCTGACACCCTAATTCATTTAGCATATCTGTATCCACAGATTATTATGCGGTAAATAGTTGTTTCTTTACATGGCTATTTGCTACTCCTGTATGTATCCACCGCTTGGGCAACTGCAATTCTAAAATTACGCCAGAAACTTTTACATTAGATTTAAGATTTTTAAGTGCTTTATTGAGGTATTTACAAAGACTGACTAAAAAGTATTGAGAATTTTTTTCTGATATGACTATTGACAGAGGCTCTTACAGTTACCCCATATTCGTTATTTACAATCTTTTGCCAAGTGTCAAAGGTTTCGTATACCATCTGCGCCTCTGTTTATTGTCTGGTACTGACCGCACTATGACACCCAGAACATTCTCTGGTGTTGCACCGGATACCTCGCAGTGTTTCTTTTGATTTCGGCCCAGAAGTAATCACGGGGACAAATGTCGGGTGAGTACGGTGGATGTTACGGAATCTCTCATTGCCGAAACACAAGAAGTTCTGGACAGCAGCAGCTATTCATTGTCATGCAGAATGAGGGGGCCGGGGTGGGATGCAGTACCAAATGTCGTTGCAGCGGTCGTCCATCGCCCAGGCGAAAGAAGACATTTCAAGGAACAGCAGCCCATCATTTAGCATGACAATACATGGTGTCACACCATTGCTGGCGTCCAGGACCTCTTGCGCCACTGGCAATCGGAGATTCTGGAATATCCACCGTACGCACCCGATTTGATCATGATCTCCTTATGGAAGTGAAAGAAGCTCTATGAGGGTCAAGTACAACACCAAAGACGGCCTACATGTCAGAGCGATAAATAGGGACATCAAGAGATAAGACACGCAGTTGGTATACGGCGCGTTCAGGTGATCTTGCCAAAATGATAACGCATGAAGCTTCAGTTTCATTAAAGGTGGATCTGATTTACTTTTTTACTGCGACAAGTACATCACTTTCTAAGTAGCTTAAGATATACAGCTCTAGAACCGTTGTGGGAGGTGCAGGTCTAGCTGCAATGCGTCTTCCAAGTGCATCTCAGACGTGCTCAATCGGGTAAGTCCTATAAACAAGCTGGCCATTCCATTCGTTTAATTCCCACAGCTTCAATCGCGTTGTCCACTAGATCAACAACACAGAGACCCGAACGTCAGCCAATCCTGCCCACACCATTCGTCCACCACCATGATACGGCAATGTTTCCTGCACGTAAGCAAACATTACCCTATGTATATTGTTTATGATATCTGATACCCTAATTGTTTGAGCATTGTATCTATGGAGTGTACAATAGGGGACAAGAAGATTACGCGACAGAATTAAACCAGAGCATTGCGTATGCCCAAGCTCATAAGCGCGAGGTTGCCTACTACAGCGGGCTGTGCAGCTTCATCTTGCTGTTTACATCGTGAAACAGAAGCAATAAAATGGTTAAGGTACAGTATAAGTCTAGCTACATTACACTAAGTCACGTGTCATTCGTTTTGGAAAACATTTGATCTCTTAGAAACGTTGGAGGTATAAGAATTCTACGTGGGCTCATTAACTACAACGACTCGCTTCTCACACATGTTTCGCTGGTGAGTGGATAACCTGGTATATGAACGCAACGGGCGCCAGTTCGAATCCCGCTGGAGTCTATTCTTTCGACCTCTTGCAGATAATATTTTAAATATTAATGCGCTAAAATTGTGCAGTTGTAGGCTTTTAAAAGATCCTATATTATAATAATCTAACTTTTAATAGTAGTTATATTGAAAATGTCGCTTGGAGGAAAGTCATTTTCACCTATGAGTGCACAATTGAGTCCACAAGCAGAGAGCCACGGCGCCCGGCGCCCCTGCAGCTGAACAAACACATGTAACGTTCATTGCAGAAAATCTACGCCGCGGCGGAATAGCCGTGGCACTGAGGTGTCGTGCTACGGTGCGCGCGGCCATTCACTGTCGGATGTTCGAGTCCTTCCTGGGGAATGGGTGTATGTCGTCCTTAGGTTAGTTTAAGTTGGTAAGCTAGGGACTAATAACCAAGCAGTTAAGTCCCAACAAAAAAGAAAAATCTACCCACGTGGAGTTCTTAAACCTCAACCGCTTCTACGTGCTCGATAACATTTTCCAAAATAAATGATACGTGAGTTAAGCTGCTATGAATCTCGACATATACGGATTTATAACTGTGGTTGACCGGCCAGCCCATAGCTCGCGAGCCATGGCTAATACACGCCCAGGCCGCAAAGCCAGGATCAACCATTGAAGTATAAAACGTTTCTGCTAACGTACCCAAATGTTTAGTATAAACTACCAAAGCTAGAGCTATTTTGCTATTAAATGAGCAGCCACATTATCTTTTCATATTTCATTCGAATATTTAACGAAGTTACAGAATAGAAGCATGATAAACGGAGCTACCACAATGTTTCACTATACAGCGATCACAATACACAGGAAACTTACTTTCTTTTCAGCACCTTGCATTAGATTTAGACTTAAATATGTATTCTACATAGAAAATTAAGCGTGTTATCAAACAGTTCTTGTGGCAACAACGTAAATGTACACGTAATATTCATGTTTTGTGCACTTAGTGTTCTCAGTGCTATACGACGGAAATTACGTTCTGCTGATGCCCTTCATTTACACCATTGTTCTTTTATTCATAGTTAAGTGTGTTATGGGTTCATAGAATCTCTTCAGTTTCTCGACTGTTCCATGCTTATACAAAGCTCGAGAAAAATAAGTTCCAAAAACATTATGTGAGAGAATTACGATTATGTTATTCTGACAATTTCAAATGTTCGAATGTGTGTGAAATCTTATGCGACTTAAATGCTATTGTCAACAGTCCCTAAGCTTACACACTAGCCACCCAATGCATGACATGACGCCTTAGACAGCGTGGCTACTCTGCGCGGCATTCCTAAAAATTTAACATTATACTTTGTAAGGTATTGAGTGCAAAAGCTCTTTGCATTCGTAGGAGAACGTTGGTGACTGAACTATCACGGAAGAAGCGTGCTACAATGAAAATGCTTTTGTTTTAAAATTCCGTCCCAAACTCATCCCGCTGCCCTCTCCTCCCCTCCTTACCATCCTAAATGAACAAACGTAAAACATCAGAGACCATCTTTCCGCTAATTTACCATGCGGCACAATCTTCCTCTAGCCTGTCAGGTAATAATCGCACACTGCTCAGTAGTATTGCAGAAGAGGTGGAGCAATTGTAGGGTGGGCAGTCTCCTTGAGAGACGTTTTAATCTTCTAATGGTTGTGTCAATAAGAGACCGTTTGTCTGATCTTCGCCAAAACATGTATTTTTCCTAGTTAACGTTTTCAATTGTACCCACCAGAAATTTAGTTAGATGTATAATTCTTAAATTTGTTTTGCTTATCGATTTCTCAAAGCCTGACGAAAATTTTTTAGTAATCATGTGGTGAACTATACACATTCTAACGTGAAAGCTATGCTGTTGAGATTTTTATTCTACTCTTCCAACTATTTATAGTGCGCAATGGCGTTATCTCAGCTATTGTACCCGAGGCTCCTGCCATGAACACAAAAGCATGTCACGAAGTCAGAAAGATGCTCCTTGCCTACCTACAGTCGGTGAAACTTTATCACTTACGTAAAGATAGACGTAGATGACATCTCCTGTAAGAAAAAATCTTAAAGTTCGGATACTAAAGTAATGTCGCTAGTTATTGAAATGAAAAACTGATTGTGAATACTTTTATTATTTAACCTCAATGCGCTTGACCAGTCTGCCGCACGCAAACTTTCTTTCCATGCGTTTGGAACCGGACTTTGGGCCAGTAGTTTTGTATTTATTAATACTGTTCATATGAAATGCAAAATATTTACATAAATGGTAGTATAGGAAGCTACACACCCATTCTATAAAGGAACAATCAACTATAATAAGCAGCTCTTCCACGTTAGGTGAGAGGTGAGGAGTGATAAAATCAAGTGTTTCTACGTTGTCCGTTTTGTTTAATATATTCGCCATTACGCTATTTCACGTTAAACTTTAGCAATTTTTCATTTTAATTCATGTTTCCAATAAGCCTAGAAACAAAAGAAAAAACTACGACGGGAATTATTTAATCTAGGGTTGTTTACACATTACTGAAGAAAGTTATGAGTAAAGAGGAAAGTAACTGGTTGGCTGGGCTACGACATTTAACTGCACATTGATACTACTAAATAAATGATTATTTGTAGCGTAGCTGCCGTTGTTCGTTCATAGTACGCCGTCCTTTTTGAAGGGTTAATCTGTTACATGAAACTTTAAAAAATAACCTAGCGATTTTCTACTTACGTTTACGCTTTTAAAATATCTTACTTGGGTAATTAATTTTTACACCTGTCTTGAAAATCCAAGAAGTTGAAAGTTCCTGTTAGATTAAAATTGTGTGCCGGAATCGGGACTCGAACCTGGGCCCTTTTCCTTTCGCGGGGAAGCGCTCTACCACTTTTTCTTCCAGGTAGATCTATGATTTGCGGTCGTTTTCATTGTTCGTACTTTGTCGTTCGTTGATCATTTGGCTCAGCTTTTTTATTACAGAGGATGTTCAGTCCTCTGACCGGGCGCGCCGAGCCACGGCGCCCGGCTACCACTGAGCTACCCCGACACGACTCACGGTGCCGCCCCACAACTTTAGTTCTGCCAGTACCTCGCCTCCTACTTTCCATCCAACTGTTTCAACGTCTACGAGGGAGTTTTCTGCCAATGAAGACGTAGCATTGAATTCGCAGTCCCTGCAATATTTTCTTTTGTTCTTTCCAATTTAAGTTGTTCGTAACTGTTACTCATAGATATGTAGTTGAATTTACGGCCTGTATATTTGACATTTATCGAGTTAATGAAGTTTACCGGATCTTTTTAGTGCTCATATGGTTGATTTCCCACTATTTATTGTTAGCATCAATCCAATTTTTGTACCATGCATATATCAATTTTTGCAGCTTCTTTTGATCTTCTGGTGCCTCAGCGGATTAGCCGTGCTGCGGTGCGCGCGGCTGGTCGCCGTCGGGGGTTCGAGTCCCCCTAGGGCATGTCCTTAGGTTAATTTAAGTAGTTTGTAAGCTACGGACTAATGACCCAGCAGTTGAGTCCGATAGAATTACAAACATTTGAACATTTTGATCTTCTAGTGACTTTACTGACTGATAAATGACAGCATCATCCACGAACAGCCTAAGACAGCAGCTCACATTCTCTCATAAATCGTTAATAAAGATTACGAACAGTAGGTGGCCTTTTAACACTTCCCAAGGGAACGCCAGATACAACTGTTTTACCCGTCAATTACGACGTATTTTGATAGGAAATCGTGAATCGAATCGCAGAACTGTGGCGATATTCCATAAGCACGCAATTTGATTACAAGACGCTTGTGATGTAAAGTGTCAAAAGCCTTCCGGAAATCTAGAAATATGTAAGGATTTGAGAGCTTGACCTTTTTTTTTTTGCTAATATTCGTCAACACGTATGTATCAAGGCTCTTGTTCATTGGAATAATCTGTATTCATTTTAATTTCAGGTAAATTAAATGCTGTAACGACACCAAAAAGATACTAAAGGACACTATTCCTGCAAGAAGTACACAAAGGAAACGCTACTAGCAGCAGCAGAAGCAATAACGATTTTGATCTGTTTACTGTTTCAGCGACGCGAAAAACTTGGGAGCCACAGTTATCTCGGGATAATATTTCTCGACTAAAATTCAAGCCGGCCGCGGTGGCCGAGGTGACTGAGGCGCTCCAGTCACGGTCAGCACGGCCACTACGGTCGGGGGTTCGAATCCCCCCTCGGGCATGGATATTTGTGCCGTCCTAGTTCGTAAGTAGTCCATAAGTAGTTGGAAAGTTTAGGGACTGATGACCCCGTAGTTAAGTCCCATAAGCTTAACAAACATTTGAACATCTAAAATTTAACCCCAGTTACCTCGGAATTATCAGTTAAGATAACCACTATACATTGGGTTATTCCTTCCACGGTCGAAGTCTTTCTTTAATAAGACAAACTTTTTTTTTGCAAAGGACTACAACCGTGCCCTTAACTGGTCTAGATGACCGGGCCTTTTGTGTCATTTATTCTGGCGCCGAAATACCTCCACGTCATCGTAGCGGTAAACAAAAGCTGACAACAGCTGCTAATGACAAAGGTTCTCGTGGTGCAATAAGGAATCCTACACACCTGTGCTTTATTATTATTATTGGTTTTTGAGATACAGCGTGACGTGTCAGTTGAGTGTTGCGCTGTGTGACATGGTCAGTAATGATTATACTGCTGTGTCATCGGCAAGATCTCAGTGATCAAAACTAGTTGCAAAATCTTACCCATATAGCAGGTATTTCGTGGTGAAAGAAGTAATTTTTAAATACACGAAAGGAATTTCTTACAATTTTTTAAAAGAATATTTTTAGTCTATCTTTAAGTTACGTCAATATTTGTTCTTCACATACTGCGCGAGTTTCGTACACACATCGCCGTTTCGATAACCAACGTGGAGAATGTTTCATTTTGATTATGGGTCTTCCATTAAGTGAAAAACAATTACAGTCGTTTAGTGCAAATTAAAGTGAGATGGGAATAATAAATCTGTCGATACCACAGCTACATCAAAAATTCCCAAGCCACTTTACTGTCTACGTACCGGAAGTATAGCATTACCCCCCCCCCCCCCCCCACACACACACACACACGATTTCATCCGCAATACAGCGGAGGAATATTTTGCCTGACTCCTCCCGGAATGTACACCGTTTTCATTTCAATGGTAAACCACTTGGTGGTGCACTACGTCTCTTGAGGCGTCTGCCACTGGAGTCCGAGCATCCTGAACGCTCTTTGAAAGATCGTGTATTTAGTCCTAACTGCTACTGGATCCACAGTAACAAACAAGGCTACAGAATCGGAGAAACAAGTGCTTTTACTTCATTTCTCGAGCGAGTTACATTCCCGTAAGATACTTCCTACGAATCTGAGCTATTCTTCGTGACTTAACCAGAAAGGCGGCATAACCAAAACTGCGGTTAATCTCAGCACCTAGTAGAACCTAGACCTTCGTTAAATGCTACTGACTAAAGTCAAACTACATTACAATCAAAGTACAAGTAAAAATATACACGGTCTGTAACGTAATATGTAATGGCGTCAGATACCATATAGCCGATTCATCATGGGTCAAAACAAACGTCCCTTTGCAATAGGGCCTACCTATACTTAGTTTAAACTGTTTTACATTTATTATACAACTATTAACACTCTGAAGCAATTCAACAATACCGCTAAAATTTTATTCTCCAGAAACCTTAGAATAAACTTAGATTCGGTTACACACATGAATAGTCACTATTCCTCACGGAGACAGTGTGCATAATGTTCCAATAGGACATTCAACAATTGGTTTCGTAACTATACTACAGCGATATGGCCAGAAGGAACTTAGTTTACTATCAAAGTGATAATTTTAAGGAAGGGCTATTCATGGCAAGTATGACTGGCGGTTAATGAAGTGAAAATGTTTTCAGTTCCGTACTAATATACTATTACTTATTCAAATAGTAGCAGCTTTAGTGAAAAAAAAAATCTATGTTCAGTACTTCTGAATTGAAAACATTTATATCTGAAAAGTGCACTCACATAGCCAACAACAGCAAACACGTGCGGGCTTTGCTGCAGCCACAACCTGAAGAAGCCCATCTGGACGACTGCGCGGTGCTATCGCAGCTCTGGCGTCACCTGGTGATCAACACTGCAACAACGTACAAGGAACTATTTATATTACTCTGGACGACACAACACGACATTATGATGGAAACAAATAGTGATTTAATCACCCAGTTAACATGGGCTTCGTTCGAAGAGTTGCTTTCTGGCTACCGCGCATGCGCAGTACGAAATTTCGCGTTTGAAGAGCGCCTGGCCCCGAATCTGGCTATTTGAAGTAGGTCGCCAGATGTTCGAAGAGTTGCTTGCAAGCAGAGCCAAGTAGCCAGATGCTGCCCGATAAAATTTTTCTGGCTGCCAGATTCGCGCATGCGCGTGGCTCTCTTTTTACTTGTAGTGAGAGGATACTCGACGCTCCCTTGTTCAAAATGGAAGTTATCTTAGATGTGGACACGTATCTACTGTGTGTTTCTTCTGTAATTGTACGGTCTTATTTTTTCTTATAATATCACCTGTACAAGATGCCAGAATTCAAAATTACATTTGTTCCAAATGTAGAGAGATTCAGATTTCGTATCCAGTGACGTCGATTTCTACGCAGTGTTGTTGCACCGAAATAAAAGGCAGAAATCAGAATTTATTTCCTATTTTGTGTGTGTGTGTGTTTTTTTAAACTTTGTGCCACGTTTCTTATATATGGAATTTGTCTAATATTTGTGGGCGCGGCGGCTTCTGGCAGAATGGTTTAAAAATTTGTTTTCTTCTAAGTACCAAGACGCGGGAATGGGGGAGATACTCCTATTACAACATAATCTGATTCTTTTTGTGGTTTGCTGGCCATGAAGCTGCAGGTTTCCGTAATGAAACAGCCAGGTTCAACGTTTGTCGGCTCGTTGTGTTGGGAAAAAAAGCGAAATTTATTAGTAGCCTGGGAGTGGACGTTATAAAGAGGAAATAGATGACATCGAGTCCCATTTGCGCAATAAAGGAATGCCAGGTGCAATAGATGGAACCCATGGCATAATAAATAGGCCCAAAGAAGATACAGAATTTTTTTCCGCTTCACTTGCAGGTGGTTTCCGCAAAAGCATTAGAGACCTATTCTCGATCGGTCCACGAGATCAGAGTATTCAGAACGAGTACGCTGTGGAAACCACTGAAGAAAAAATCAAATGTTTGTACAACTTATGGGACTTAACTACGGGGTCATCAGTCCCTAAGCTTACAAACTACTTATGAACTAGCTAAGACTAAAGACGGCACAAATATCCATGCCCGAGGGGGGATTCGAACCCCCGACCGTAGTGGCCGTGCTGACCGTGACTGGAGCGCCTCAGTCACCTCGGCCACTGCGGCCGGCACTGAAGAAAAGTGCCAAGGTTTTTATATTTTGGGTGTCAGTGCTTATCCCGGTTTGAGGCATTTGTTGACCTCGTTGAGCGTTTATCACAGTGAGACAGTATAAATTGAACGTTATTCTCTCAAAAATAGGACTTATTATTATTAGTGATGTTTTGTATGCCCTTAACAGTCATCTACATTTGTTCTCGCATTACACTGCGGTGAATGCTTTCAAATAAGCCACCCAATCGCCCAGCAATTGCTGTTTACGTTTAAATCTCTCGCTGTGGTTCTTGCAAAACTCTATTAGCAGTCAATGTAGATTTTCTACACCACAACATTTCCTGTGTGCGTAACACGAGTAGTTCCTGTGTGGGAGAAACAGCTCTATAATAACCATAATACACGAATTTCGAAGCACCTGGACCTGACAAGAAAACACAAAGTGAGAACTCAGGACAGTATTGTACAATAAGTTATCAAAATATTTCTCCTTACAAAAAGTTATTATATGGCGAAAATATTTAAAGAAAATATAATCTGAGAAAAAGTACGAACAATTTTCCTTTGCAAGTAGGAGGCCAATACTATGCTCTATTGTATATATTTTTCTGTAAGTGTATCTTTCATTTAATTATCTTGCTAAACATATTTCGTATAATTTTGTAAAAGATAAATGGTGAATAAACAAATCAAATGTGATGTAAATAAAAATTCGCGCCAGTGCTGTTCTTTCTGCTGTCTTTTCACAGTACATTAGCGAAAGTGGCAAAAAGGCTAAATAAAACGCGATAGGTGTTCGAAGAGGCCAAACACCAAGCACGGACACATGACGTCACCATTGCCGCGCATGCGTAGTAGAGCCTGTTTGCTGGCTGTCCCTGTAGCTTTCTGGCAACTCTTCGAACGAACCTATGGGCTCCCAAAACCGGATTTCGTAAACCGATTTCCCAAATCCGTTTCTGGTTGGTCATCACCTCGTTTACATGGGCTCCCAAAACCGGATTTCGTAAATCGATTTCCCAATTCCGGTTTTGGTTGGTCATGTAAACCCTCCAAAATCGATTCTGGAAATCCGCTTCTCTAAAGCGGTTTTCCAGTTCCACAATCGATTTTCGTGCACATGTAAAAATGAACCGTTTTTGAAGCGTTCTTGGCTTGTCAGATTGCGTTTTCTTGTTAAGAATTTTCAGCACATATGGAAAGAGTGATATTTTCTAATGTGAAATAAAAGTATGAATATTAGAGTGAACATAAATCTGTGTACTCAAGTAAAGAAAAATAGCGATTGTGCTAACTACATCAGGAGCTGAATCAGCTGTTTTTTAGCCGCCATATTAAGAGTTCTAGGAAATCCGATTCAGGCTATGCCATGTAAACACGACAGCAAAAAAACGGTTTACGAAAATCTGTTTTCGTCTTCCGGAAGATGTGTTGCATGTAAACGTAATGAATGTATTCTTCATTTAGTCCGTTGTGTCGCTTACAAAATTATTTTGTCACGCATTTAGTAATTAAAGCTTGTGCAAAGCCCGTAAAGTATTCAGAAAAGTCACTATTGTGCTTTTCTAACTGCTGCCGGGTTGAATTGCTGTGGTGTGAAGTGCACACAATGGAAGTGTTTGAGTATTTTGTTGACTATAAACGTTCCTGAAAAGACTGGACTTGCATTCGGTAGGACGGTGCTTCAGACCCGCCTTCGGCCAACCTAATTTACATTTTCGGTGATTTCCCTAAATCACTCTAGGTAAATACCAGCATGGTTCGCTTTAATGATCACGATATCGACGGAAAGTTAAACTCTAATCTTCATTTTTCTTGTTCCTAAAAAGAAGTTATTACGGTAAAATATATGGACTGTGCCCATAAATTTAGATATAGTATTCTCATACACAGACCTTTTTTTCAGCACCATTCCTTCTAGCCAACAAATCTATCTCGAAGGATATTATCGTCAGAAACACTATAAAAATAATGCAATATGTTATTTGTGACACACTTCGACAGCAGACTTTCAATTAGTTAAATAACGTAAATCGGCCGGCCAAATTGGAGTTCTCATATAGAGTAACGTTTGTTTCTTAGGTTAAGGTGAAAAAAAAAAAAAAAATAAAAATAAAAAAAAACCAACCTTAAAAGTTGACAAGGATCATATTACATAAGCATGAACTAACGTTAACGAAAATAGTAATATCAGTAGTAATACATACGATTACAATGACCTTTGTACCACGGACGAAATATGCTGTGTAATGATAGTCTACAGGTCGTTGGAGTGGAGGGGGAAGGGGCAACATAACCACCTAAAAATTACAATCTACATCCATACGCCGCAGGCCACCTTGCGTACCATTGTCAGTTCCTCCTAATCCAGTCACGTGTGGTTCGCGGAAGTAATGATTGCGCGTATGCCTTCGTGTGGGCTCTAATCTCTCTGATTTTATCCTTGTCGTCACTTCGCGGGATATGCGTACGAGGGAGAATTATTTGGTTGACTCATCATGAATCGTACGCTCTCGGAACTTTGACAAAAGCTGGTAACGCGAGACACGTTTCTCGTCCAGCGTCTGTCACTGGTGTTCCCTAGTCAACTCTGCCGCGCGGGAGTAGCCGTGCGGTCTGGAGCGCCACGTTAAGCATCGCGCGGCCTCCCGCGTCGGAGGTTCGAATCTTCCGCCGGGCATGGATGTTGATGTTGTCTTTAGTATAAGTTAGTTTATAATTAGTTAAGGGACTGATGATCCCGCAGTTAAATCCCATAATCTTTAACAAACATTTGAACATTTTTTAGTCAATTCTGTGACGCTCTTGCGCTTCGTATTTAGAGAAACAGAAAATTTGAATGATTCCTTCCGACAATACGAGCTACAATAAATAGCATGAAAGTCGAACGGTTTAGACAGAGTCATAATTTACACAAAATAGGAACCAAAAAGGGCATTCACATTTTCAGTATTCACTGAAGCTACGGTTGGGAAAATTGTTTGTAGAATTCAGCTCTTCGAATTTCTGTTCAAATGTTCAAATGTTTGTATAGCTTGTAGACTTAACTATGGGGTCATCAGTCCCTAAACTTACAAACTACTTATGAACTAGCCAACACTAAGGACGGTACAAATATGCATGCCCGAGGGGGGATTCGAACACCCGACCGTAGTGGCCGTGCAGACCGTGACTGACGCGCCGCAGTCCCCTCGGCCACTGCGGCCGGCTCGAATTTCTGAACTGAGAAAATGATATTACAGTCGAATGTTTCAAATGTTCAAATGTTTGTAAAGCTTATGGGACTTAACTACGGGGTCATCAGTCCCTAAACTTACAAACTACTTATGAACTACTTACGAACTAGGGCGGCACAAATATCCATGGCCGAGGGGGGATTCGAACCCCCGACAGTAGTGGCCGTGCTGACCGTGACTGGAGCGCCTCAGTCACCTCGGCCACCGCGGCCGGCAGTCGAATGTTTAAATGTTTGTAAATCTAATGGACCAAACTGCTGAGATCTTTGACTTACAGACTACTTAAACTAAGGACATCACACATACCCATGCCCGAGAGAGGATTCGAACCTCCAATGGGAGTGACCGCGCAATCCATGACATGGTGCCTCAGACCACGGAGCTATTCCCGCGCGGCTCTATTACAGTCCTTTACGTTTACACCTTCCTATTATTTTTACACTGTGTAAGGCATTTTCCTATGTGTTTTGCGTCATTCAATTTACTATAGTTTGGCGCCTCCATCAGTGCACTCATGAAAAGTGTCGAATTTGTTGATGGCAAAAGGTGTAGCCATCTTGTAAACGAGCACATTTACCCGGCCAGGATGTCACCTTCAGCCTATCAGGCTGAAACATAATCTACGTGGGCTAGCAACTGAAAAGTATCCAGTGTTTAATGCAGATTGTAATTTTCTAGGTTCAGTGCCATTTTAAACACTCGAAATTTTCATATTCACGGAATATATGACATCAACTGCGAATGGGCAGAGCTGAAAATGTGTACCCAGCTGGGATTCGAACCCGGGTCTTCCACTTATCAGGCTGTTGCTCTGACCACTACACCACTGGGGATACAGTGATCAACGCACCTGCAAAGACTACCTAAGCACACCTCCCGTCAGACATAAATTTCCAACATTATCCTGCCCACAGTACTCAAACTCGTAGTCACTTTGTACTAATTCCCGTAAGAGTAGAGGCTTCAAACTTGCCCACCCCTTCCCACTAACAAAAGGATCATTGCCCATCGGGTGTCCCAGCTTTCTTGTCCACCCAAAATATCTCTGGAACAATAACAGCTATTGGAAAACGACTTTCATCGGTATCAATGTACGGCTGGGGCCCATGAATGTATATATTTGGAAACATTCTAAAACGAAAGCAAATGTGTTTTTTTAACATAAACTTATGTTTTTTTTTAAATGGACACCCTATATTTTTTCATCAGCAATCCATAGCATGACAAATTACATCCCGAGATATTGCGACGCCACGTTGACGCTTGAAAAACCCGAAATGCGCTGCTAGCGCACGTCCTGAGGCTCAGGCGTGAACCCCATGCTGCCCGTAATCGCGATGTGATTGACATGCGTAATCGCACTTCCATACTTACCAAGAGGTCCGAAACGAATAATACGGTTGCTGCCATCCTGCATTAAAGTCGTACATTCCAGCAGGTATTTATCCCATAGGCTAGGGGTGATGCGGTTCTGTAACATATCTGTGTACCGCAACGTTAGTCACAAAGTTAACTTCGCTTATCGTTAATCCGTTACTAAAAAAGTAATTCCGTTCAACGTTAAAACTTTACTGTAGATCTAGCGCAAGTGACAGTGAACCATTCACTCATAATAGTGAAATTCATGTTGATGGTTTTAGTGAAACGAGCAAGTGGACTAAAGGTTTTACCGTTGTTTAGTTAAAAATGTTTTGATTTGGGAAGTTCAGGTAAGACATAGAAGATGAATGTAAACATGTTTAACCAATTAGTTTTATTATCACATAATTATCAATGTTATGTTTATCTAATGCGTTACATGACAAATTGTTTCAAACAAAAATGTTTCTGAACATCACTGGGTAAAATGGACCTTTGTAGAAACGTGCACTGTGATACCTGCACTACATACTAAAGATAGCGTTCACATATCATGCTCAAAGTGATAACCATTGGCTAGCATACATAGGGTCACTCTGCGGATGAAGGATGCCCTACTTTGTGCTACTATTTCCTCTTTGATGGCTGTACAAGCATCAATAATGCGTTGCTTCATGTCCTCTGGTGTTGTTGGTTCATGTTGGTAAACAGCATCCTTTAATGCTCCCCAAAGAAAAAAAATCCAGCGGTGTAAAGTCCGGAGATCGGGCAGGCCACCTAACTGGGCCACCACGTCCAATCCACCTACCAGGGAACTTACGGTTCAGAAGTCGTCGTGCTCTTAAGTCGTTATGTGCAGGGCATCCGCCACTCCCGCTCGCTTCCCGCCGCGCCCGCGGCTCGCTCTCGGCGGCTGACGGCGGGCAGAGGGGCAGCGATGACGTCACACTGTCGAGGCTGCGTGTTCACATTGCGCCTGAGCATGGCCGAGACGAAAAAAGGGGAAAATACACTTTTTCGTTTTTCACGTTGTAAAAATTGTTCACGGTATACAAGACCATGCTCCATCATTTTATGAAATTATTTTTTTCTTACAAGCTTTGCCTTGCCTGTGAAAAAATAAGTCTACTTTTCCTTCCGCCCGAGTTTTTTAGTGCCGTAATGCTCCTCACTCGACTTTGATGAAAGTATGCGGTTAAAAAAAATTATTTTTGGTCACATTGTAGTGAAATATCTTACATTTCGAATAAACATTCACGTTTTCATAATTCGTAACTGTCGTTTTCACATAACGCTATTTGTCAAGTATGTGCACTTGATTTACAAATCGTGTATTGAAAAAGTTAGACAGTGGGCAGCTTACTGTTCTCTGCATTTAAAAAATATATTAAAGCGAGTAAAATGGAGCTAAAAGAACAAAAAAATAATTGAAATGGTAGTCACAATGATATCTACTTCCTTTCACAAGTAATTGCGAGTTTTCTGAGCGGCTTCGGGCCCCGATTGCAAGTGTACGAACTCAGCCTGTGTTGAGCATAGCGTGAAGCACTACAGTGCCAAAAAAATTGAATTGCTGGCTATGTTTGGCAGTCCCTCGTGATGTGTTAATGATCTGTAACCAGAAAACAATTATGAACTAATTTTTCTTGGGTGGCGACCGATTCCATTGGACAACGATCTGCTACGGTTTTACATCAGATCATACTCAACTTCATGAGTGGAATACATCTGGTTTTTTGACCACATAGAATATATATTTCGTTTTTGGAATTAGATGATTAGAACAAATTAATGTAAACTGCGACTTTGCTGTTGGTGGACTGAAATAAAATTTTCCGACGTTACAGTCAACGGCTTTTTAGTTGAAGATGAAGAAGACCAAAACACGTATAGTTCCATCTACACCTAATACACAATATATACCTTTTTGAATATTTTTCTTTTTTTGCTTTCAGAAAATGTGGTACCACGAGGTGAAAATAGTTGTATATCGGGCTTGATTCCATGGTGGAACTTGTGCTCAACGACTGTATTTGACTTGTAGAAATTTTCAGCAATCAGTCGTAAAAATATTTATTTATTGGCAGATCAGTATGAACGCAACATCCAACATGGAGGTCGAGATGTTTTAATTATTGATAATGATGTTTTAAGTATTGATAAATGACCACACATTGGTCGAAATCTAGATCTGCTAATAAATAAATATTTTTACGACTGATTGCTGAAAATTTCTAAAATTTGAATATTGCGTGTCCCACATAAATGCGGTACCTTCACGTCTGACATTAAAGTAAGAATTAACTAAGTTGCTTTTAGGTACCTGTCTGAGAGGAACAACGTTTCTATGAACGTTTTGCTGAATCTTTTGGAGACAGTTTGCTTTGTCTGCAGGATGGTACTTTCGAATTCTCTACATACACTAGTTTAGTTTAGCCTCAGACACTGCAGGACAGTTCAGTAAAGGATGAGAAAAGTGTGTCACTTGATTTTTTCCGGGGGAGGGAAGAGCTTGTCCCCAGCAATAAGGAATCCCCACCCACTGTCAGCAGAAGATCGATTGCCATCTACATCAACAAGCCAGCTAACAGTTCATTCATTTTGTTATTTTATTACTATTGTCCTCCCACTGTAGTGACTCGTCGTATTTTATGCACATAAGAAACAGGTGGCAATGAACTCCTCCCATTTATTTAGACTAACATTTAGGAGAGTCTTTCCTAACGTGAACATTCGATATGTTTAATATTCCCGGCGCGAGTCGGCGCCGGCACGAACCGATTGGGCTACGGTGTTGCTTGTGCAGCACAAGTATCACACGTTTCCAGCCTGCTTTCAGCAGAAGCTTTTCTGAATGATATTTTTTCCATCACACTTATGAAAATATTTTTATTTTTCTTCTATTACTATTAATTCTTTAATATGAATTAAAAAATCTAAGAAATGCTTAGTTGTTCACATAAGGAAAAACTCTTCTAAATGTTAGGAGAAATTAATATATTTCTAATGTTCTTCTAATTCTGTGAGTCAGTACAGTGTGTAAACAATAGTAATAAAACAACACAACAAAATCAATTAACAGTTGGCTGGCTTGAAGCAGGTGGCAGTGAACAAGTATTGGTCATCCCTGTGTTCCCTTCAATCCTCCACTGACAGTGGGTGTCGATCCCTTGTTGCTGGCCACAAGCCTACCAAGAAGGAAAAAAAATCACAATACGAAACAAAATGACACTTGCTTCCCATCCTTTACTGTTCTGAAGTGTTTGAGGCTAAACTAAATCTGCGCATTTTTCTTTAATTTAAAGGAGAAAAATCAAACTGAAAGTACCATGGAGACAAAGAAAAGAGTCATCAAGTGATTCAGGAAACGTTAATAGAAAAGCAGTTTCCATCAGACAGCTTCCTAACAAAATAAATAAAAATTCTGAGAACCGTCTAGAATTCTTTGAAAGTGTAAATGAATTGAAACGTAGTACATCGTGCCCCACATAAAACCGGCACACGTCGCGTACCCCCATGGCCATAAGTTGCTGTACCCCTTCCTTATAAGGAGGTAATTAATTTTAATTTTACTGTTCTGTATTCCTTTTTACTTAGTTCATTTCTACTTTAGTCTCGGGCGTGAGGGATAGCGCTTTTATGTGAGACACTGTATACAAATTGTTTCCCCTTGTAGCACAACATTTTCGAGAGCTACAAAAGCGAAAATTTAAAAAAGGCTAAATAGAGTAATAGTCATCTTAGGTGTAGATGCATCAATAAATGTAGGTATATTTTTGGGCTTCTTCCGTTCGTCTTCTGTAACTAGAAAATCGTTAAGTAGAATTTCGGAATATTTTCGCGGTTTACTTTAATTTATTCTTCTCTTGTAGTTCGAAAGACGAAATATGTATTCCATCAATTATACGATGTGCACAACAAAATAGTTGTATTCCTTTTATTAAGTGAATTATTACCGTAGGTAAAACTGTAGCAGATCATTGTCCATAGTAATCGGTCGCCACCCAAAAAAGAAATTATGTATAGTTATTTTCTGGTTATAGATTATTAACACATGACGAGAGACCAACCACGTGGCCAGCAAATAATATTTTTGGCGCTGCAGTGCTTCACGCTACGCTCAACACACGCCGAGTTCGTAGACTTGCGGTCGCGGCATGACGCCGCTCAGGTAACTCGCAATTAATTGTGAAAGGAGGTAGATATCAGTGTGAATACCATTTCAAAAACTTCTCTGTTTTTTTAGCTCCATTTCACTTGCTGTAATGTATGGTCTAAAATGCACAGAACACTAAGCTACTCGCTACCGATCTTTTTCAATACACGATTTGTAAATAAAGTGCACACACTTGACAAATAGCATCATTTGAAAACGACTGTTATGAATTATGAAAAGGTCAATGATTCATTCAAAAGCTAAAATGGTATACTATAATGAGTCCAAAAATCAGATTTTTTAGTCGTATACTTTCATCAAAATCGAGTGAGGAGCGTAATAAAACTAAAAACTCGGGGGGAATGAAAAGTATAAATTTTCTGTTTTTTTTTTTTTTTTCCCCCCTCTTTCTTGCGTCTTGTTGGGGCCGATAGTACGATCAGAGCCTTATAAAATGTAGACGTGTGCTATAATTATGGCGCGGTGAAGGGGGCTGGCCATGCGCATGCGCACTGCTGTCGGCTGTTCTACATGCCAGTCGGGAGTACCGAGTCGCCTCGCTCCCGAGAGTATATACCCGGCTCGGCCGGCTCCCGGGTGCGGCGGTCTCGCCAGCCGCTCTCGCTGGCGGGAACGAGCGGGAGCCAGGCCGTGTTTGACGGCCTCCAATATATATGTGACATCTATTCCGAAAGAACAGACGTCACTTCTGATCCTGCAGTTGTTTTTCTTTCATATTTACAGAATATATGACATCAACTGCAGATGGGCAAAGCTGAAAATGTGTACCCAGCCAGGATTCGAAACCGGGTCACCTGCTTTCCAGGCAGTTGCGATGACCACTATACCACTGGGGACACAGTGATCACCTTACCTGTTAGGACTACCTAAGCACGCCTCCCATCAGACAAAAATTTCCAGCTTTACCTTGCCCACAGTATTCAGGCTCGTAGTCACTTTGTACTAATTCCCATAATAGTAAGGGCTCCAAACTTGCCCACCCCTCCCTACTAATGAAAGGATCATTTCCCGTCATTGGCATATTATATATTCTGTGAATATGAAAGAATAACAACTGCAGGATCAGAAGTAACGTCTGTTCTATCGGAATATATGTCACATGTATATATACGCCAAATTTTGATGCTACTTTATTATTGGAAACAGCCAAGAACTTGGGAAATAAATGCAAGTAAAAATAAAAATACTTTTATTAAAATATGTGCGTGGGGAGAGGGGCGAGGTGGGGAGATGCTTTTGACAAAACTCCCTTCCCCACCTTTGGAGCTCTGCGTGACACACAAAATCATGATAGTATTATCGATATGTTAATTATATCTTACTTTCAGTACTCGGTATGGTGCAAGGCATGTTCCTTGAAGCATTATAGTCTTTGAACGTCTTGTTATGACACTGTTATAAAAGCCTGGCAGAAACTGCTGCTCATTGCCTCACACACGGGAGCAGTAGCTGTTGGTTCTCTCGGCAACTGACGCTGAGCGATAAGAATGTGATCACTCAGTCGCAGCTGATCGACTCCACGTAAATCTTATATAGATGGTGTGGCTCTGTTCTTTTAGACATCCATATACGTATTTCTAAGCGACAACGGCATATGGATCGTTACTTCACCGCAGGTGTTGTTAATATTGTTCGACCTCGTGCGGGAATACGAATTACGGGCATAAGAAGGCATGGACGATAGGGGCTACTTCTGTAGTATGTTGGAATTTGGGTCCGACGGTAGGCAAGCTTAGGTAGCCAAGTGATTAAATTGCTGGGCGCGGTGGCTCAGCGCATCTGGTCAGGAAGCTAGACGCTCTTTGTGATTAAATACTGAGCCAAATCTAAACGAACGACGCAGAACAAACGTGAACAAACGTCCACAACGAAGCATATACCTGACGAAAAAAAAAGAAAGGCATTCGCTGTTCCGAAGCTGGGAACATGCATTCGTAACCCGGTCTGGCTAAAATTTTCACACGTCGCAATTGAATTATTTTAATGCCCAAGTGCTACTTGAGTCTTTTCTTTCCTTCCTCCTCTATCTTCCTTCCTCTCATTAAAAATAATATCAAGTTAGTCTTGTCGAAGTTCCGCTGCATGCCGTTATGGTTAGTAGCGGCGAAAGGTTTGGTTCGCTTATCATTACGAACAGGTGGCGTTTTTGTGTAGCTCAAGGGCGGATTCAGGGGGGGGGGGGGAGGACAAAGGGGCACGTTCCCTCCCCAGACGACCTGACGAAAGATGATGATGATGATGAGAGAGAGAGAGAGAGAGAGAGAGAGAGAGAGAGAGAGAGAGAGAGAGAGAGAGAGAGAGAGAGAGATGGTGTGGAAGGGAGAGAGGGAAAGAATCTTAGCATTAGAATAATTAACTTATGGGCAGCATGTAATTGTGAGGTTAAAAATGCAAAATCCCTGTAATTAACGTAACGTAATTTGACCTTTTGTGTTATGCTTCCATTTAATTGCTTATTGCTCTTTTTTGTCAGTAATTTACGATAAAGATAAATAAAAGTTGTTTATTGTTTCGTGATTGCTTGAGAGATAAATGAGCTATTATGTATGTTTTACTCATTACTCAAACGCCAGCAAGCCGGACACAGCCGTGGCCTCGTGGCAGGTGGCACGAGTTCTCCCCTCACCCTCCCCTCCACGCTACCCTCTGACGTGCGAGAGACACCCTAAGCCAGGGAATGGCCTGACACCTGCTAGCATCTTACGGAACTATGAGGGGAGTGTAGGACAGTGGTTTAGGGGGGGCTGCTCCTCTGTATATTTTACTCTGTGGCAGTGGGCCGTGGTGGAGCAGCCGGGCAGCAGCCTTTACAGGGACAGTTCTGCTGGCCCAATTTGTGCTGCGCTGCGCCACGCAGGTACCAACTCAGGCTAAGCCAGTCTCGGGGGAATTTGCCCAATCCGTCCCTCGCGCAGAACCGTCACGTGGAACGTTGTCACATTTACACGGCCGCGCTTGCAGTACAGCTTTACATGGCCGCGCTTGCAGTACAGAACCATGGCGGACTCGTGCTATTGGACGAAGGAACTCCTGTGTGAATTTATTGAATTATACCGGCAACAGCCTTGTTTGTGGCGTATTCGCAGTAAGGAGTACACAAATAAAAACCTAAAAAACGAAGCATACGATAGACTGGTAACTTTAAGCAAACCAAATTTTCATAATGCTGACAGTGAATTTGTTGTAAAAAAAAAAGTCAAGGTTTACGTGGTTCGTTCCAAAAAGAAATGAAAATGATTTTGGACAGGAATCAGTCTGGTAGGTCGATTGATGAAGTTTATGTGCCCAACCTATTTTATTATGACCAAACATTCATAACGGATCAGGAGCTAAAGTCGTCAAGCATATCGAATATGGGTGGAGAATATGAAAGACATGTGGGTGACGCTGATAATTGTGCTGTAAATGAAGAACATCTCGATGACAGTATCACCACAGAAGAGGTTTTTGTAATTGAGGAGCAGCAACATACCGAAGGAAATGAACAGGTTAGTGTTAAATTGTTTTATTTTTCTCAAGATGTAATCACAGATGTAACAAAGGAAGGCAAAAATATACGTTATGAGATTACAGTACTTAATGAGAAAGGATGATCAGCACTATTTATGGTTAAATCTAACTTTGGTAGAAAAGGAGGTGAATTATGCTGCCGCAAAAGTGTTTGATCAGTTAACCAAATAGCGTGAAAAATCTGACAGCGAACCAGCATTTAAAGAGAAATTAAAAGAATTTGTGAATGACTCAGTAGATAAGTTATAGATATAAATTAGCTATTTAATAAATAAATAAAAAATAAAACAATTTAACAAATTAAAAACATAAAAATTAATAAAAACCAAAGTGACTGTCGTGTAATATAATGTAAGGGACCTTTTATTAAACTGACACGTTCCACATCCTTAACAAATGTATTCATGGAAGAAGTATTAATCTAATCTAGTAATTACGACAGTTGTATACACTTACTTCCATGTAGTCTGGTTTCAGAACGTCGTTAGAGCTTTGCATGTCTCTGGGATATCAGCACGTAGTGATGGTGCTGAAATTCCTGTCCTGAATTTTAAGTCCTCAAAAGAGCGACCTGTTGCTAAAAACCTGAGTGTCGCTGCCAGGCGTTCTTCTGCTGAAATGCTTTTTCTCATGACTGTGTCCGTCTCGGTAATTTTGTGCTTAACCAAATCCAGCAAAATGTTAAACGAGGCACAATCCATCCGAAAATAGTTTTTAAAATCATCGGGGAAATTATCGCGCAGTTCATTAATTAAAGGCAAATGAGTATAGCGGTGGCTGTATTCTTTCACCCAAACACGGCGCTTTGATTAGCGGCCTTTACGCGGGCAGTTCTGCCGCGCCACGCAGGTACCGACTCGGGCTAAGCCGGTCCCGAGGGGATTCGCCCACTCCATCCCTCGCGCAGAACCGGCACGTGGAGCGTTTACACGGCCGCGCTTGCAGGACAGCTTTAGACGGCAGCGCTTGTCGTACAGAAGCATGGCAGACGCGCGTCATTGGACGAAGGAATTTATTGAATTATGCCGGCAACAGCCTTGTTTCTGGCGAATTCGCAGTAAGGATACACAAATGTTCAAAATGTTCAAATGTTTGTAGAACTTGTGGGACTTAACTACGGGATCATCAGTCCCTAAGCTTACAAACTACTTATGAACTAGCTAAGACTAAGGACGGCACAAATGTCCATGCCCGAGAGGGGATTCGAACCCCCGACCGTAGTGGCCGTGCGGATCCTGACTGGAGCGCCTCAATCCCCTCGGCCACCGCGACCGGCAATACACAAATAAAAACCTAAAAAACGAGGCATACGATACACTGGTATATTTATAGAAACTAATTTTTCATAATGCTCATAGGGAATTTGTTGCAGAAAGATTTCAATGTTTTCGTGGTTCGTTCCGAAAAGAAATGAAAAGGGTTTTGGACAGTAATTGATCTGGTAGGTCGAGTGATGAAGTTTATATGCCCAACCTATGGTATTATGACCTTCTAACATTCATAACGGATCAGGAGCTACCGTCGTCGAATATGGATGGTGAATATGAAAGATATGTGGGTGACGCTGTTAAGTGTGCTGTAAATGAAGAGCATCTCGATGACAGTATCGCCGCAGAAGAGGGTTATGCAATTGTGGAGCAACAACGTACCAAAGCAAATGAACAGGTTAGTTTTAAATTGTTTTATTTTCACAAGATGTAATCACAGATGTAACAAAGGAAGGCAAAAATATAGTTTATGAGATTATAGTACTTAATTAACAAACATATAAATAAAAAGTGTTAGGCTCTTCCTAATTTCAAAATTTCATCTTGCCAAGACACACTTCCTTCTGAAACAAAACGTTTCTTGTATAACTCTATTAGCGGCGTTTACACGGGCGCGCCTGCCGGCCGGTAGGAACGCCGGCAGAACCACGGCGCACAGTGGTTCAGAACGGCCTAATCCCTGGCCAAAAGTCGAAAAGTGAGAATAATAATTTCAAATTTCCCAATTGTATGTTTTTGGGGTCGCTGATTACGAATTTGATAATAGATTCATGATATTTGAAATTCTAAAATGAAAAATAATTTTGTAGAATATATAACTTTCTATTTTATGTACATAATTCCATACAACACATCCCATTAGACTGAATTAAAACGGTATGTATCAATGTTGGCATCTGGCACCAGGAATATAGCGCAACATATCGTTTCGCGACGTCTAAGCAATAAACCCTGAACTTGTCGATATGTACAGCGAAACCGCTCATCATTGTCTGCAAAATTACTTTGCAGTTTGCTACGAATTTTTCGTCCAAATTCAAAATATCTGCTGTTAAGGCAGCATTCTCTAAAAATAAATAAATAAAAAAGTAAAAATAAGTCGGCTCTACTGCCGTCGTTTGTACTGCCAAATCCTTGCTTAGGCATATCGATATGTAAACATAAAGCAGTTTTAAAGTTTCTTTCGTATTTGTTCGTTACGATCTTTAACTACTTTATTTCCATCCATTAGTTCCGTCATTCAGTTTATATGCAATATGAAGCATCCATTCCATAAACCTTATCCACGCGTGTAAGGAAGAAATTCCAAAATTTAGTTTCGAGCTATCACATTTTGTTTGTTCCACCAATTGTAAATTGTTCAAATTTTTCGACGTCAAATTACATAAATAACATCTATGTGCAGATTTAGAGTCAGTAATACCATATCTCACGTTTACATCTATCATTGTAAACAGTAAGTCATATTTCACTTGAACGTTAGTATCCTCCGTTACCATAGTGAATGTGACGAGAGATGCTATCTACTTATCGATGATATTTTTTTCATCAACAGTTGACTGAAGGTTTCTTTCAAAACTTGCAATCTCAGTGGTCTGCAGTAACAGAATGAAGAAGGCCTTTGGTTCATCTAAACATATTTGTAAACATATATATGTAAAAATGGTAATTACGGTTGGAATTTTATTTAAAATCTTTATTCACAATGCTACACCGTTGCAATAATATACCGTATTTATCTCCTCAATACTTTAGAAAGAGGTAGAAATCATCTACAAAAAACCTTTCATACGTGGGACCTTTCAAGCCTCAGGTATAGGAAGTTGAGGGGAGAGTATCGCCATTAAGTCACAGTGCGCAATGCGCACGACAGCGTGCACAGTAACACTAAAATCTTTATTATTCTAAATGGGCAAATTTCGAGCAGCTAATTCTTGAACATTTCATTAATAGATAGTTCAACAATCATGTCCCTGTCAATTCCAGCGTTAAAATGTGTTAAAATTTTTTTGTATCGACACAAATGTATTTCTAAAGAAGCGAAAAAACAAAATAATCACGATTACCTTTAGTATAACGTTTCATAAACAATAACATACATTTTCGAACATTGAAGTACATAAACTGTTTCTACATACCTTCGTAAACATTTTCCTTTTTGGAAAATTGGAATCGGACGCTTCGTTGTAAAATTCTGTATGATTTTCTGAAGCACTGTATAACTGGGCACTGACGCGTCGCGAGTGTTTCTACGAGAGGCAACTAGCGACTGTCGCAGGGAAGCAGGTGGACAATATTATGACCTCTGCTAATGCGATCTCCTTAACAAGAATCCATTCCAAAAACATTGATTTTTTCAACCTTCATTTTTCGACTTTTGGCCAGGGAATCGGCCGTTCTGAACCACTGTGCGGCGTGCCAGTGGATGTGCGGCCGGCAGCCCGTCTGGCGAGTCCCAAAGTTCTGCGTCAGGACAGCACGTCGCAGCTGCAGACACACCGTGTCCGTGCGATCGCTGCAGCTGGGATGTGCGTGGCACGTGCAATTAACCGAAACAAATCAAAGCGCTTTGTCTGGGTGAAGGAGTACAGGCACTGCTATAGTCATTTGCCTTTAGTTACTGAACTGAGCGATAATTTCACCGATGATTTTAAAAACTATTTATGGATATATTGTGTCTCGTTTAACATTTTGGTGGATTTGATTAACCACAAAATTACCGTGACAGATACAGTGATGAGAAAAAGCATTTCAGCAGAAGAACGCCTAACAGCGACACTCAGGTTATCTCGTGCTCGGAATGTCGTAGAAAATGCTTTCGGCATTATTTCTTCACGGTTTCGAGGGTTAAAGACTGCCATTAATATTGCCGCGAGAGAGCACGAACACCTACGGCCGGCGTGGCGCAGGGGATAGCGTCACGGACTGCGGAGCAGAAGGTCGCCAGTTCAATCCCGCCCATCGGCAAAAATTTATTTCTTTGTAATTGACAATTCCAGAAGGTTCCACATCTTTCTTATGTTCACTTGTAAATTCTACTTGTTTCTTATGTTAACTGTTGTTCTAATTTCTGGTAAATTCTGTCTGTGTATAAATAGCAGAGCACTCTGCCTGAGATGCAGTCAGTGCTGCGTGTATGTTGAGTTCGTAATAAACGTGCTTTCAGTATAAGTGCTGTGTTCAGTTGCCTTCGAAGTCAAGCCTACTTCCATTGCAACGCGACATTGTTTGGTGGAGACGCCGGGTACTAGAGGTCTGCATTATGTCCGATTTTTACCGCCGAGTCCCGCTCGCCACTCCGGCTCTCGGGAGTACGCGACCGAGCGTCCTCTTTAACCGGTTGCGGGCAACCGATCGCCAGCGCTCGGCCGAGCGCGCCGGACGCTCGGTCGGTCGCCAGTAACCGGCGCACTCAGCGCCAGCGAGCTGCACTTCGTCAGACTGCTTAGATTAATACTTCTTCCATAGATCATGAATACGACACTTCGTAATAACGTGTAACTTGTCAGTGTAATAAAAGGTGTCTGTACAAGATATTACGTTACACAAAATGTTATAAGACAGAAATATATTTTGTATTAATTTTCTTTTTATTATTTTTTTTTATTTTTAGTTTTACTATTTTATATCTAAAAATTCATCCATTGAGTAGAAGGAGTTGTCATTCAGTTATTCTTTTAATAAATTTTTAAATGCTAGTTAGCTATCTGTCAGGTTTTGATGCTGTTTGCTAGGTGTCCGAAGACTTTTGTGGCAGCATAATTCACCCCTTTCTGCGTCAGAGTGAGATTTAACCCTGCGTAGTAATATCATCCTTTCTCCTGGTGTTATACCTATGCACACTGCTATTACTTTTGAACTGGGTTTGCCGCTGCGGATTAGCCATGCGCGATGCGCACGGCCGTTCGCCATCTGGGGTTCGGGGCCCCTCTCAGGAATGGGTGTCTGTGTTGTCCTTAGGTTAGTTTACCTTAGTTTAAATTGTTTGCAAGCTACGGACTAATAACCAAGCAGTATAGTCCGATAGATTTACAAACATTTGAACATGTGTGTGAACTGGGTTGGATAATTAACAACAAATTTCATAAGTGAATATATATAGTCTGAAGTAACTGTGAGGATACTTAAATCCTTAAATAGATGTCTCCAGAACGATCTTGTGCGCGCTCCAGAAATTATTTTGATTACACGATTTTGTGCAATGAATACTTTTTTACTCAACAGTGAATTACCTCAGAATATGATGCCATACGAAAGCAGTAAATGAAAATAGGCGTAGTAAACTGTTTTACTGAGATTCTTATCACTAAAATTAGCTAAAACCCTAACAGCATACATAGCTGAACCCAAACGTTTTAGCAGACAATCAATGTGTTGATTCATGTTTAATTTCTCATTAATTCACACATCTAAAAATTTTGAAAAACTCTGGTTTCCCTTCAAAACGAACCTTAGCTACAGACTTCTGTTCAAAGTCTATATTTATTACTGGAGTTGTGCCATTTACTGTACGGAACTGTATATTCTGTGTTTTATCAAAAGGCAATGAGAGTCAGTTTGCTTAGAACCACTTAATAATTTTGTGAAAGACGTTATTTACGATTACATCAGTTAGTTCTCGTTTTATGGATGTGATTACTATACTTGTATCATCAGCCAAAACAACTAATCTTCATCAATGTAGAATGGCAAGTCATTAATGTATATCAGAGATGAGAGACCACCGCTTCATATTAACAACTTACTTATTTCTTTTACAAATGTCTTTCGTTGTTTACTATCAGTTCTATAACCCAAATACTACAACTGTATATGTCACATTTGATGTTTGATAGTTGTAAGTTTAGGAATTGATGATCCCGCAGTTAAGTCCCATGAACTTTACAAACACTAACATTTATAAAAATACTTTCTATGAGTTTTACCATTTTTATTTTAAGTCTTATGTATTCCAAAAAATTCCCCATTATTGTATGTGACATGGGGAATTTTCTAGAATACATGCGACCTAATATAAAAATGGAAAAACTCATAGAAAGTATAAAATTCAACAAGACCTGTCTCAAGAAATATTTTTAAATATTTTGCAAACTACTGGAGTTTCGACGATTGAGGTGATCATGTCTTCCAGTAACTGCAACGTTAAAAACTGTAATTTCTGTATATAGTATTTTGTTCATTTTGGTAGACTAACGGTAATACAGTAGTCTAATCGTGCGTTATGTGCAGCGTATCTCCTTGTAGTTATCAGACCACAGATCAGCGTTTAAAGAGCACATTTTGTTTTTTAAAGCACCTATTAGCTTGGGCACCATTGTCACCCGTATTTTGTCGGCCTTTTCTTTAATATACCACGATACAGTGGTAGGGTGCGGAAGAACATCATCTACATTGACTTTGCCATACGTGGCACCAACATTGATGAGCTCCTGCGAATAATTCTTGAAGCCAATCTTAGTACAAGTATTTAATGGTAGCAAATCTATTCCGCCCATATCGACCAACCTATCAACAAGAACTTTCTTTATGCTACTTGGTACTGCAAATGGTCGGTGTGATTCTGCCCCGCATTTACTTTTGCAGTGCCGAATCATACCTGTTGTGCTTGACTGATAGGTAAGTATAGTATCGCATGTGGTACATTGCACGAAACCAGCAGAAACCTGTGTGACAAGATCCACTACAAGTGCAAAAGATTTTCAAGCTTTACTTTTCGACTCCTCTTCCGATATGTCTTTCTACTTCAGGGCTAACGAGCCTCTCCTAATTGTCTCCACAATACTTCTTTTTGTTTCATGAATGGAGCCTTTACGACCTATAGTTCGTTGATCCATAACGCTGACTGCGTTGCTCAAAGCCAGGTCGGTTTTTAATGCCATTCCTGAGCGCGCGGCGGTTGCGCTGTCACCGGCCGAGACTACGAGCACACTCGAGCGCCCGGCAGTGCTCGAGACTTCCGCCGGTAACCGAGAGGCGGACGGCGACCGGCCACACGGGGTATTAGACGGCAACAGCCGTGTCGCAGCGTGCGCCTACCCCAGCCGTCGAGCAGCGGCACGAAACGGGAAATGCTCGAGCGGTTGTTTTCATCGAAATGCAGAGCTCTACCGGGTACACTGTGCAACAGCTGCATCACCGTGGCTCCGATTAGGCAACGTAAAAGCCGTCGCTTACACGGACTGGAACCGGAATACAAGGGATACACCGAGTACATCCTTCCAAAAGTCTGTATTATCAGAAGAACGATGGAGACGAAACCAGCAATAAGCCAGCTGCACATCAAACACCCGTCGCTGTTCTCTGGAGATATTGGACAGGACCCCAACAAATGGCTAAAAGGGTTCGACCGAGTCGCCAAGTACAACAGGTGGGATCATACAATGTGCTTGGCCAACGTTTATTTCTACCTGGATGGAACAGCCCAGCAATGGTTCGAAAACAACGAAGACAAGTTGAATGACTGGGAGACGTTCCAGGAAGAACTTAAGAAGACGTTTGGAGACCGCCAGGGACAAATCCGCTCGGCGGAAGAACAACTGAAGAACCGGGCTCAACGACATGGTGGGCCGACACAATCGTACATACAGAGTATTTTGGCCCTGTGTAACGTAGTCAATTCGAACATGACTGAAGCGGACCAAATCACACACCTGATGAAGGGAATTGCAGAAGATATGTACCAAGCTTTTCTGATAAAAGACGTCGCTACGACAGAAGAGTTCATCAAGTGGTGCCAGCGTATTGAAGAGATGCAACAAAGGAGGGTTGGACGCAAGAAGTATGACAGACTCCCAGATGTAGTCCCTATGGCTGTTGTGGAAGACCAGCAGCACTTGGCTTCTCTCATACGACAAATCGTAAGAGAAGAATTACAACAATGCATAGCAGCCGGGTCTAGTAGACCGAGCGAGCATCAGATTATGGCCAGGGATGTGAGCCCTGTAAGCCACGAGGTAGCCGACGCCGCTGTGGACGAGGTATTTCAAACATTAGCTCCTGTCTGTCCCGTCAATCGCACCCGACGTGAAGAATGGCGTCGCCCTGCTATGACTTACGCTGCAGTCGCCAAACGGCAGCCAATGAACCGACTGATGCGACCACAGCCAACTCCCCCGGTAACTATGACACCCCACGGAAGAACAGACGTCTGGAGGACAGAAGACAACACACCACTGTGTTTCCACTGTGGACGCCCTGGACATGTCATACGCTACTGCAGGGAGAGGAGGCGAGTATTCGATGATTATTTTGCCGCAAGACGCCAGCCGTCGGAGCAGTTCTATCCAGGGCAGTCACCTGCTTATGAGTTCAGTCGACCTATGGGAAGAAGCCCATCGCCGTACCCTAGACGAGGTCGCTCCCCGACGCGCCGCAGCCGTTCACCGTCGCCGTACAGAGGTACCAGCCGCTCCCCTAGCCGCCATGCCCAGGAAAACTAAGCGAGGCGACCATCTACGGAGGTGAGGCCGCCGCAGATGAAAATCCTCCATGGACGACAGTCGCCAAGATGTCGGGAAATCTCATCGACGTCATAATCGACGGCCAACCTGTCCGGGCACTTGTTGATTCAGGAGCCTCTTTTTCTGTATTATCGGATAATTACCGCCGCACACTAAAGAAGACAATGTTTTGCGATACGGGACCAACTGTGCTGAAGGTCACGAATGGAAAGTACGACCATCCAGCAGGAACTTGTGTCGCAAGAATAACCATCAACAACGGGACGCAGCCGTTTGAATTTGTCGTGTTAACAGAATGTAGTCACAATGTCATCCTCGGATGGGACTTCCTTCAGGCATCCCAAGCTATCATTGACTGTGGAAGATCTGAGCTGCAAATTGAAGAAGTTTTTCCGCCAGATACAACGTAATACAGAATTTTCTGGGAAGTTATTCGTCGTTGACAATGTGACGATACCGCCGTTGACATTGAGAAGAGTTGCAGTCACAAACACAGATGACTAGTTAAACTGTGAAGTTCTTGTTGATAGTAAAAAGTTTATCAGCCTCACAAAAGAAATTTACATACCAGTGGCTATCATAAGCATTACCGGTGGTCAAGGAGAGATTTGGATCACAAATTGTCACGAGCAGTCACAACTTATCCCAAGGGAATGTGTATCGGGACAGCTGAACCAATCCAGGACGGTGAGCTCAACGTCATCAATGAAGACCCATGCCCTGCTATTAGTACAGACAACACACTGGAGGAAACAAACGTGGAACTGCCAATAGGGCCTGGACTGACCAAGGAACAACGCCAGCGGGTGTTAGGTATACTACGCCAATTTTCGGATGCATTCACACCTCAGGAGGGGAAAAGTCAGACGAAACGGCCCACGATAAAGCACCGTATCAATACTGGGGATGGATCATCCGCCAATTAGCCAGCGTTTGTATAGAGTGTCGCCAGCTGAAAGACGGATAATTCGGGAGGAAGTGGAGAAGATGTTGCGAGATGACATTATTCAACCTTCGGAGAGTCCTTGGTCGTCTCCGGTGGTCCTCGTAAAGAAGAAGGATGGCACGTGGCGATTCTGTGTCGACTATCGGCGGTTTAACAGTATCACAAAGAAAGATGGAGACCCATTTCCGCGTATTGATGACACCTTAGACTGCTTGAAAGGAGCTACATACTTCTCAACTATGGACATGCAGACAGGTTACTGGCAAATCGAGGTTGACGAAGCTGACAGGAAGAAGACGGCTTTTATTACACATGACGGCCTCTATGAATTTAAAGTAATGCCATTTGGGTTATGTAATGGTCCAGCCACATTCGAACGCATGATGGACAACTTGCTTCGACACCTTAAGTGGACGACGTGTCTCTGCTATTTAGATGACATTGTCGTTTTCTCGAAAACATTTGAAGAACATCTGAGTCGCCTGTCAACTGTGTTGAAGTGTGTTCAGGCTGCAAGTCTCCGCCTCAATCCAAAGAAGTGGCTCTTCGCCGCACAAAGATATAAAAATCCTGGGGCACATAGTCAACGGAGATGGTGTCCGTCCTGATCCAGATAAGGTAAGGGCAGTCACAGAATTTCCAACTCCTCAGCACATTCGTGATGTGAGAAGTTTTCTCGGGCTGTGCTCATACTACCGACGTTTCATAAAAGGATGTTGTAATAAGGCACGTCCATTACAAGAACTTATGCTGGGAGACGCCAAATTTTACTAGGATGAGACAAAAGAAAGAGCTTTCCGAGCACTTAAGGAGGCTCTAACTTCCGCACCAGTACTAGCCTTGTACGACGAGAATGCAGAAACGGAACTTCACACAGACGCCAGTGGCTATGGGGTTGGTGCAGTGCTTGTACAAGTTCAGGAAGGTGCCGAAAAAGTGATAGCCTAGAGTACTCTCAAAGTCCGAGATAAACTAATCTACAACTGAAAAAGAATGTCTCGCGGTTATCTGGGCTATCAACAAGTTCCGGCCGTATTTATTCGGCCAACCATTCACCGTCGTGACAGACCACCATTCTTTGTGTTGGCTGACTAGCTTTAAGGATCCATCAGGTCGACTAGCAAGATGGGCACTAAGACTCCAAGAGTACGATGTCACAGTGGTATTCAAGAACGGGCGAAAACACAAGGATGCCAGCTGCCTTTCGAGGAGTCCATTAGTGGAACACAACAGCATTAATGAAATTTCAGCTCTCACTGATTTAGATGACGTTACAGCTGAACAGAGGGAAGATCCAACACTATTAAAAATGATAGAGGCCTTGGAGAAAGGAGAACCGACCAATGGAGAGTTCCAACTTATAAACGGAACATTGTACAAGAGCAACTACGATCCACTGGGCCCCAAATGGCTACTTGTTGTTCCAGCTCATCTCCAGCCAGCTATTCATAAATATTTCCATGATGCTCCAATATCCGGTCACCTGGGATTCGTGAAGACCCTAGACAGAATCAGACGCAGGTATTACTGGAAAGGTCCGTACCGATCTGTCAAGCACTATGTGAGTCACTGTAAAGAGTGCCAGCGACGGAAGCATGTGCCGCAGTTACCTCCAGGACATCTCGTACCGATTCCGCCGGCAGCAGCTCCATTCCACCGAGTTGGGATCGATCTTTTAGGGAGGTTCCCGAAGTCGACAACCGGTAACCGTTGGATAATAGTCTGCACTGACTACCTCACACGCTACGCTGTCACCAAACCTGTGCCGACTGCAGAAGCTCCAGAGTTCGCAAAATTCCTTGTAGAAGACATTATTTTGAAGCATAGAGCATCACGTGTCATGATATCTGATCGTGGAAAAGTATTCCAGTCAAAACTAGTATCAGAGGTAATGTCACGGTGCAACATTGTCCACAGAATAACAACTGCATACAATCCTCAGACAAATGGTCTTACGGAACGTTTTAACAAAACGTTAGCCGACATGCTGTCGATGTACGTCGATGTTGAGCAGAAGGATTGGGATACAATTCTGCCAGTCGTGACATTTGCTTACAATACCGCAAGACAAGGCACCACAGGCTTCACTCGGTTTTTCCTGCTCCATGCCCGTGAAGCTGAGACGACAATGGATACACTGTTCCCGTTCCAACCGGACGACACTCAGGATGACTATGTTAAACAGCTCATCACCAGGGTCGAAAAAGCAAGACAGCTGGCTCGCATACGGACACTGGACGCCCAGGAGAAGGACCGTCAGCGGTATAACGACAAGCACCGACCTGTTGTGTACAGCCCAGGAGATCTGGTATGGATTTTTACACCTGTACGGAAGGTTGGACTGTCAGAAAAGTTATTGAAGCGATACTTTGGTCCGTATCGTGTCATACGCCGCCTGTCAGACGTCACATACGAAGTTGAGGATTATGAGCCGTCGTCGAAACGTCAAAAACGAAGAGACACTATTCACGTCCTGCGCATGAAGCCTTACTACGATCCTGATGAGCAGGTAGACGACAATGGCTTCTTGTTCAAGGACTTTAAGGACGGTAATGTTCCTGATGAAGCCACGACATGAACGTCTGTCGTCGATAATCGCGGAGAAGGGAAGGATTATCTTGAACTGTCATACAGAGGACCCATGACACGGTCAAGATCCAGAACATTGCAGCTGGCTCCACAGGGATCATAACAGCGGGTCGCTGTTTCTCCAAGAGAGGGAGCAATGCCGCGAGAGACCACGAACACCAACGGCCGGCGTGGCGCAGGGGATAGCGTCACGGACTGCGGAGTAGAAAGTCGCCGGTTCAATCCCGCCCACCGGCAAAAATTTATTTCTTTGTAATTGACAATTCCAGAAGGTTCTACATCTTTCTTATGTTCACTTGTAAAATCTACCTGTTTCTTATGTTAACTGTTCTTCTAATTTCTGGTAAATTGTGTCTGAGTATAAATAGCAGAGCACTCTGCCTGAGAGGCAGTCAGTGCTGCGTGTATGTTGAGTTCGTAATAAACGTGCTTTCAGTATAAGTGCTGCGTTTAGTTGCCTTCGAAGTCAAGCCTACTTCCATTGCAACGCGACAATATGAAACCAGAAAAAAAACGTGTTATGTTGTTTTGGCTATCTGCGTTTTGCATTATTTTATGTGCAGAAATAGTCATGGCTATCTATCACCATCAGCTGTGGATACAGAGACCTTCTTACTGCGCAAAGCAGATTGGCGACAAACAATGGAACTACGTAGTTTGCAAAATGTGTTATGTAGAAACCCAAACAAAACTGATAAAGTGAATAGAGAGTTATACAAGAAATATTTTGTTTCAGTAAGGAGTGTCTCTTGACAAGACGAAATGTTGAAATTACGAAGGGCCTAAGAATTTTTATTTAGATGTTTGTTAATTAAGTGCTGTAATCCCACAACGTATATTTTTGCCTTCCTTTGTAACATCTGTGATTATGTCTTTGAAAAATAAAACAATTTAACGCTAACCTGTTCATTTCCTTCGGTACGTTGCTGTACCTCAATTACAAAAACCTCTTCTGCAGCGATACTGTCATCGAGATGCTCTTTATTTACAGCACACTCATTGGCGTCACCCACATGCCTTTCATATTCTCCATCCATATTCGATATGCTTGACGACGTAAGCTCCTGATCCGTTATGAATGTTAGGTCATAATACCATAGATTGGGCACAAACTTCATCACTCGATACCAGATCGATTGCTGTCCAAATCCTTTTTCATTTCTTTTCGAAACGAACCACGTAAACTTTTTTTTTTTTTTTTTTTTTTTTTTTTTTTTTTTTTTTTGCCTTAAATTCCCTATCATCATTATGAAAAATTGGTTTGCGTGAAGTCACCAGTCTACTGTATACCTCGTTTTTTAGGTTTTTATTTGTGTAGTGCTCGCCTCAAGCAAGGCTGTTGCCAGTTTAATTCAATAAATTCACACAGGAATTCCTTCGTCCAACAGTGTGAGTCTGCCATGGTTCTGTATTGCAAGCGCGGCCGTGTAAATGTGAGGACGTTCCACGTGCCGGTTCTGCGCGAGGGACGGAGTGGGCAAATTCCCCCTGGACCGAATTAGCCCGAGTCGGTACCTGCGTGGCGCATCGCGGCAGAAATCGCGCCGGCAGAACTGTCCGTGTAAAGGCCGCTATTCTCTTTAGCCTTTTTGTAACACCAACACTTCCCTGCCTTTTGGAAGGCGGCCAAGGTCCTGATGTTCAGGAAGCCAGGGAAAGACAACTCCCTCCCACAAAATTACCGACCCATCAGTCTGCTGAGCTCGCTCAGTAAGATAGTTGAGAAGGTAATACTTAAACGTCTCACTCGGCACTGCATCACCAATGACACCCTAAGACCGGAGCAATTCGGATTTAGGAATCACCACTCCACAACACAACAACTCCTCCGCGTAGTTGAACACATAACAGACGGCTACAACAAAAACAAAGCCACTGGGGCGGTGTTCCTGGACATCGAAAAAGCTTTCGATCGTCTCTGGCACAACGGCCTTATACGCAAACTTAACGACGCCGCGTTTCCTGACGGACTCGTGCATCTCATACACTCATATCTCACCAACAGAAGCTTCAACACTGACGTGCAGGGCAAACAGTCTACACGACATGGTATTCAAGCCGGAGTACCCCAAGGCAGCATCCTGGGGTCCCTCTTGTTTAACCTATACATTAATGATTTTCCATCCACACATAACACGATGACTGCAATCTACGCAGATGACACCGCCATCATGGCGCAAGATTGGAAGCCATCAAACATTAACTCACGCCTACAGACAGCACTCAGAACTGCCGAACCTTGGTTGGAGAAATGGCGTGTTAAAGTCAACGTCGACAAGTGTGAGGCAGTTCTGTTCACACGCAGACCGAAACACCTGCGCAAACACCAACACTGTAGACCAATTACTCTACATACACGCCCAATACGCTTCCGTGAGAAAGTCAAATACCTTGGTGTCTGGCTGGACCGGAAACTCATATGGGGGGACCACATACAACACATGACCAACAGAGCAAACGCGAGGCTCAAACAACTCTACCCGATGCTCAACAGGGAAAGCAAACTGAATAGCCGGGTGTCGAGGAACCTCTACATGACACATATTAGACCTCTGATGACGTACGGTGCTCCGTGCTGGGCATACGCGGCGCCAACACGGCTGCGCCGCCTGCAGCTCATACAGAACAAGGTACTACGCATCATTAGCAACGCTCCACGATACACACGCACCGTGGACCTTCACAATGAATACCGCCTAGAGCGCCTCTCGGTGGTATTCAAGAAACTCGCCACACGACTATACAGAAACTCGAGACACTCGAACAACCCCTTCATCCTACGCTTGGGGAACTACGATCACAACCATAGGTGGAAACATAATCGCCCAAAAACACTTCTCCTCAGAGACTAACCACCTACGGCCGTAGGGAACACCAACTCACAAACACGATGAACATGGCAAACCCCTGCAAAACAGCAATCTGACTGGCAATGCCAGCTGAGCCCACAGCCGACCTACAGGCAAGGCAGGGAAACCATATTCATCGCACTAAACACAAACAAAGCTAAACAGTCCCGCACACTTAGCCAGTTCTATGACCGAACTGCCTAACTACCTTGACAGACTTGGCTATGTTACAGGTATTCTGCCACAGCCGACCCAGGAGGCATCATTGGAGCTCAGCTGCAGCAGAACCTCGCATCAAAACGGACTGATTCTTTATGACGAACCTAGCAAAGTTAATGGTACTGAGAAAATACCCATCACTAACATTACCAACCCTTGCATGATCTGTCACAGATAGCATACCGCTACTGCCCTTCATACCTACCCCACTGTCGCAGAGGTTTTTTTTCCCTTGGCTCTTGCCTTGGCACTTTTTTTCCTCTGCCCTTACATACCTTTACCCTTCGTATACCTTTCGACCAATTCTATCTCCAGATGCACCGTATTAATGGGTGATCGCGCCCACACGTACGGATAACATCGCGGTTCCCACATCCCGTGATCCACCTTAGCAAACTAACTTAATTACGGAGGTGACAGTAGAACTTTTGTGATGGTCACCACGTTGGTGTGGGCGTGGAGGGGCCCCATCCTTGTTTAGCGTTTTTGTTTGGATTTCTACATAACATATTTTGCGAACTATGTAGTTCCGTTGTTTGTCGCCAATCTGATTCGCGCACTGAGAAGGTTTCTGTGTCATTTGTATCCACAGCTGATGGTGATAGATAGCCATGACTCTTTCCGCGCATAAAATTATGCAGATCACAGATAGCCAAAATAACATATTTTTTCTGGTTTCATATTAATGGCTGTCTTTTAACACTCGAAACCGTGAAGTGCTTTGCATGTCTCTGGGATAACAGCACATAGTGATGGTGCTGAAATTCCTATGCTGATTTTTAAGTCCTCAAAAGTGCGAGCAGTTGCTAAAAACATGAGTGTCGCTGTTGAATGTTCTTCTGCTGAAATGCTTTTTTCATCACTTTATCTGTCTCGGTAATTTTGTGGTTAATCAAATCCAGCAAAATGTTAAACTAGGCTCAATCCACCCGTAAATAGTTTTTAAAATCATCGGGGAAATGATCGCGCAGTTCAGTAATTAAAGGCAAATGACTATAGGGGTGCTTGTATTTTTTCACCCAAACACGGCGCTTTGATTTCTTTCGGTTAATTGCAAGTGCCACGCACATCCCAGCTGCAGCCGTCGCACGGATAGGGTCTCTCTGAAGCTGCGACGCGCTGCCCTGCCGCCGCACCGCGCAGGACTTCGGGTCTCGCCCGAAACGCCAGTGGGGCCGCTCCTGCGCGCCATCCCTTGCCGGGCTGCCGGCACCAACCACCGCTCCGCGGTTCTGACGGCGTTCCTGCCGGCCGGCAGGCTAAAATTGAGGCGCTATGCTGCGATGCGTGAGGCCGTTCCCCGTCGAGGGTTCGAATCCCCCCGCGGGCTTGGATGTTTGTCTTTAGTATAAGCTAGTTCATAAGTAGTTTGTAAGTTTAGAGACTGATGAAATGTTCAAATGTTTGTAAAGCCTATGGGACTTAACTACGGGGTCATCAGTCCGTAAACTTACAAACTACTTATGAACTACTTACGAACTACTTACGAACTATGACGGAACAAATATCCATGCCCGAGGGGGGATTCGAACCCCCGACCGTAGTGGCCGTGCAGACCGTGACTGGAGCGCCTCAGTCACCTCGGCCACCACGGCCGGCAGAGACTGATGACCCCGCAGTTAAGTCCCATAAGCCTAACAAACACTTGAGCCTTTTTTTTTTTCTTCAAAGCAGTGGGAGCTTGCGTGCCTTGTAGCCGCCGATAAATCGACGTACCACACTGGCTGGCTCCGCACCACGGTTTTACCCTCTGCCTGTCTCTGGATAGACCAGTCCTAGAGTATGGGACCGTATCGTGAGGCAATTCAAATGTTAGTAAAGTTTATGGGACTGAATTGCGGGGTCCAGTCCCTAAACTTACAAAATAATTATGGACTACCTTATACGGACGGCAGAAACATCCATGCCCGAGGGGGGATTCAAACCACCGCCAGGGAACGGCCTCGCGCATCGTAGCATAGCGCCTCAATGCGCTCCGCCGCCGCTCGTGGGGCAATGCTGCCGAGACACACAACGTGACACTACGAAGGGTGCAAAATAGAGGTCCAAACCGGCTCTGAGCCTATTGAGGGAGTATCCCAACCCGACTTCTACAAGAAGACACAGCAATCTCGCTGCTGCAAGACATATTCAGACATCTGTCGCGTAATTTCTATGATAAAGTAGGTGACCTCGTAATCGACTCGTCGCGGAACTAGGCCACCAAACACTCCAAAGACCAATTACACGTTGGCCTGACATGCTAAGAAAATAATTTTCTCTTCAGCAGTATAGGGTCAACCCACGCCAGACAGAGGCCAATCCATCAAGAGAGGTGTCCGAATTTCCCTCAAGAGGAAAAGCAGGATTAATATTTATATGTCTGGACTCCTCACAATTCGAGTAAGGTTTTCCCGATATTTAGCAAGGTTTTAAGAGAGTAGTATTTTGAACTTCTAATAGGCAGTATCTATATCCATGGGCGACTAGGGTGTCGCGTATTGCGTGTTTTTTTGCGGCTAAATCCATACATTGGACTTGAAAATTTTCGGAGTATCGGTTGCGAAAAACGTGTGATTTTCGCGGGCGTATAGAAAGTAGAGTGGGACTTTGATGTTGCATAACTACTCGAACACGTAATGAATTTCGGTCGTTATCTGGCTAGTGGGAACATCTTGGAGCTTGTATGGTGTATGCTGAACTGTTGTGTATTTTTCGCGTGGTAAACCAGTGGTACAGTAAACTGAGGTACATTAATATTTTTGTGTGGTTTGAAACTTGTTTTAGTAAAAGATTATACTGTTAACAGTTACTGCTGAATAAATCCTGCTTGCATTTATATAAATTTGATTTGAAAACTTTTTTATATTTGTGTATTCTGAGACACGTGTGTGTTGCCGGATCTAGATTTAAAGTTCCCCTAGTTGTTTTGAGACAATCACATCCTACGGGGACCCAGTGTACCGAGTTACAGGCTGTTTGTTCGAATGGGTGACAAGTGCGTGCACTAGCACGTGAGAGATACGAGCCGACAAGCTGATTAATGCACATGTCGTGGCTAACTCTCTTGTAGAGTCAACAATAAAATTTCGGTTCTGGATATGGTGCCTGCTCTTTCGGACATGTTCGAAAGAACAAGTTTATATATATATATATATATATATATATATATATATATATATATATATATATATATATATATATATAATCACATGTAATCATCCAACAGGCAACAATTTCTGCGGATACACAAACACGACCGATCCCTTGCAGAAATGCATGCAAAGCTGCGAGCAAGAGGAAGTAACAGACGTTTTGTGCGATAAGTTTAGAATTTGGGCAGGACAGGGAGCGCCTCTTGGTAGCCTAGCTGGTTAAGGCCACTGCTAGCCCGAAGCGTGAGATCCAGGTTCCATTCTCGGTCTCAAACAAATTTTCAACTTCACTGTTACATTTATTTCAGTGCCCTGTATCAATCGAGTTGTCTGAAGTTTTCAACTTCGTAAATAATATTTCGTGACTCAACACAGCAGGTGGTTTCTTTCACAGTAAAAGGAAAGAAGGAAATGCCCATACGCTTGTATCTTCATCCTCTTCCTTCTCCTCCTTTCCCATCTATCTGCCGCCCCCCCCCCCCCCAATGTCTCTGTTATACCTTCAGCTCCATTTTCTGGTATAAACTATTGTAAGTGAAATAGTAACCATAATATATCCTACAACATGTAATTTTCTATACTTCCATTATTCCACCTCCTCCTGACGCCTCTCTCCGTTCACCTGTCCCCGCCCCCTCTGTTTGTCTCATCCTGTTCCTCACTCCATCGTTTCTTCCTGTCCCTTCTCTCTGTCCATCTAACCTCCCCCTCCCCTTAATCTAGTGCATTCTCCTCCCAGGCCCTCTCAGTCCCTTTCCCTCTCTCTTCTTGTCCTCTCCGTCCATCTGGTCTTTTGCCTGTTTCGGACCTCCTTTTGCTCGGCGAAGTGCAGCAATTTGACGAGGCATGGATTCAACAAGTTGGAAGGTAGCAGTCTTACCCTCTCGCCCTTATTCCAATTTGTAGAGAAGTTACAATTGAGAAATATGTGGGGACATTTGAGTCACATCAACGAATGTGCATGATTGTCATTGCTTTTGCAGCGGCAAAACACATTGGTGTTTGCTATTTTTGCGCGTGAACTCCACATGGATGATGTGGAGAACGCGAAGTCTTGGACGTGAACGACACCCTGGGTTCTGTCACCAAAGATGGCAGATGCGACTCTTCTCTTGGATGAGGTGCCAACCCGAGCGCAGCTTAGACGCCGCTGTGAACTTGGTGACTTGTACACTTGTTGGTAACAAGTGCAGCTCTTGCTTCGTCGCACAGGCGTTAACTGATCCCTAGTACATTAACTAGAGTCGATGTACAAGGTGTGGAGTTATTGCATCACGCTACGTCATCGACAGGAATTAGTTAATTAGGATCCCCATAATCTACAAGCACGACTACTTCCAAAGTTGTTGATAGTGCCCTGCTGCGAATATAGAGCCACTCTGTCTCTATAGCTGTCCATGATTAACAGTGTGTTGTTGCAGGATTTTGTGCATTAAACTGACTCCCACATATCACATAAATGCCTGATGGGATTCATGTCGGGCGATTTGGGTAGTCAAATGCTTCAACGGAATTGTACTGGGGAACGCGGTGGAGTGACCGAGCGCTCGAAGGCTCTTTGCTGCGGAGCGCGCGGTTGCTCGGCGTCGGAGGTTCGACTCCTCCCTCTCTCATGGGTGTGTGTGTTGTCCTTACCATAACTGTTTAAGTAGTTTGTAAGCCTAGGGATTGATTACCGCAGCAGTTGAAAACCTTAGATTCACACACATTTGAAAATTTGAATTGTTCAGATCTTTCTTCAAACCAGTCGCGAACAGTTGGGGCCCTATGACATGGCGCATTTTCGTTCATAATAATTTCATTGCTTTTTGCGAACATGAAGTCCATGAGTGGCTGCGAATGGTCTCCAAACAATCATTTGCCATTAACAATCGGTTCAGACGAACCACAGTATCCGGACTATTCATGTGAAAAAAGCCTACACCATTATGGATCCACAACCAGCTTTTAGTTTCTTGTACACTACTTGGGCTAGTGTCTTTGTGGGACTGCAACAAACGCAGTCCCTTCCATCAACTGAAATCGGAACAAAACAGACCGCGCCAAGGTTTCCCATATGTCTACGGTAATCGATATCGTCACGCGCGAGGAAAGGCGCTACAGGTGGTCTCGTGCTGTCAGCGAAGGCAGTGCAGCCGTTTGCCTACTGCCACAGTCCACTAACGCCAAACTGCGCCGTTCTGTCCTAACGGAATCGTCCGCGTTACACTACACATTGATTGCTGCTATTTTTCATGCGGTGTTGCTTGTCTGTTAAGCCGCTGGCACACGGAGCGTGTATCTGAGCGTGTGAGGTCGACGTGCCGAGTTTACCGTGCGGCTTAACGCTCAGAGACTGTGCGGTTTGTGAATGTGGGACACGTCCCTTAACGTGCCATCCACGATCACAGTGCGCTCCAACGACAGATGACAGCGTAGAATCAGGACTCAAACTGTTTACTAAATTGATGCTGTGGAATATCTGCTTCATGCCTCAGACATGATGCACATGCTTCTCGGTTTGAAAATAACATTTATTAATGTAGCACAGTAGTTTTTATAATATTTGATTGTTTATGGGTTATTACTCTTTCTTGCAGATATAGTTACCTTTTATGGTTACAAGATATTTTTATTTCTTTAGTAAGCCACGTTTTTCTGGATGGTTTCTTACCAATATATATAAACAAATTTTTTGGGGGAAACAGTTTTTAAATACCCTTACAAATGTATCATGAAATAAATTATATTTTAAATTAGCATTAGGTTACTTATAAACCTCATCCCAGTCCAACTGCTGTAGACTCTCTTTGAAATTTCTAGTTGTTAAATCATTAACTGAGTGCACAACTCTGGAGGACTGTTTCGAATTACTGAATGGACTACGTCATATACTATTACTAGCTGTAAAACATCAGAAAGACTATTTTCAACAGGACAAGCATTTAGGTTGTTAAACTTATCTTCGTCTATAAAAAAGTATATATCAATGTGATGCTCTCCTTTACTACCCGAGTAGGAAAATCAGTAATGGATGTCAGATTGAAGGAGGCCAGTAAGACTTCCAGGTCATTCTTCCTATTACACTCTTTCAGTGAATCTAAATAAAACTATCAAAAATAATAATTTGCTTTCCCCTATTTGACAGCATAACAAGGTAGCCAGGTTTTCCAGAAATAACTGGAAGTTTCCTGAAGGGGAGGTATACAGTGTTTCATTATAAGAGAGTCATCATTGAGTTTAAGCTGACAGAAACATGCTTCAATGTGTTGCCCTACACAAAATTTTTTGTTTCTAAATTTTTAAACAGTGATAGCTTTTGACATATATGGCAACTGCTCCTCTTACCTTATTAACTCTACTTACATGTGCAGCTAGTTTATATCCACTGACATTCACCTTTTACATAACAGTGACAATGTGATAGGCAAACAGGCATAGTATATCTATTAAATTATCAGTTTCTGTATCATCTAAACCAGCCAGGAGCTCATCTATTTATTCTTCAGTCCCCCAAAATTCTGGTGAAAAATGTTAACATAATTTTTCTATTTTACTTTTGTGAGACTGTGATTTTTTAACATCTTTATCACCTGCCTGCCTGATCTTATCGTTGAACACTGAGCTTAGCCTAAAAAAGAAGTACTTCCATGAATTGCAGTGTCCCCCCTTAAGGATTTTGCTGTCAACCCAGCCAGTTTCCCCTACCTTTTCTTTTGAGATGCAGCTGATTATAAAAGTCCCCTGACAAATTGTGCGATATAAAATTAGAATGGGCCTTCATGTAAGAATAACCTTGTTGCAGCAGTCTTGATTTTTACTGAACTTTAATAGTCATTTTCTTCTGTCACTGTTTCTGTTCAGTAGTAGAATCTTTAGAAAGTGTAAAATAAATGACTTCAAACAATGATGTCCATATTTTACTCCAAATAAGGTGTAAAATTTACTGCTCATAAAACCAATCAAAGAAGTTCACTCCTCATAGGATGCGTACTTACATTTATATAGCATCGAATATTATACAGCATACATCTATCAAATTAATATTAAAGTCTATCAACCTATCAGAAAATGCGATAATAAAGAAAGTAACACACACAAAGCCTCCAATCAGCATTACATTTGGTAATGCTTATTTTAGACTGAAAGTCTTGGTAGAGATATGCAACTGTCATGATAAAAATTAATTAAACGATTCTAAAATTGCTTAGCAGTTGCTTGAATAATCGCTTAGATGTTGTTCGTAGATTATTTGTAGTAAAAACACAACATGGTTTGGGCTTAGCCCATCATCTGGTGACCTGTCAGTAAGACACATATACAGCCAATAAGTATATACACAAAATTATTTGCAGTTTATAATTAAAGTATAAAATATTTTTATATATAGTAATTAATTTTACATAATATGGAATTACATACTAATATAATATATTGAGCTTTGATGCGCTCAAATTTGTCATTTAAAATACTGTTATATATTGCCAAACAAGAATAAACATCAATTGTGATTAAGATAATGTTTATGTAACATATATATATATATATAAGAGAATAAAGATTCTATGCCACATTATCATGTAACATGGAAGTTAGAGTAGAAGCCGAACAGTTACCTTATTTATTCAAGATACATCTCAAAGTAAAAGTGGCCTAATCCGCATCATTTTAAACAAATACCCAAAATAAAATAAATACCACATTTTCCAGTCATCAACTGCTAAACGAACTAGTTAGCAACACAAGGGACTTGTTTTTCCAAATTTTCGAAGCACCATTTTTCAATAATTAATTTTGAGAATTTAACTTTATTTGGCAAATAATGTATTTTATTTTGGATATTTGTTTAAAATAATGCAGATTAGGCCACATTATTTTGACTATGTATCTTGAATAAATAACGTAACTTTTTGGCCTATACTCTAACTTCATTTTACTCACATGATAATTTGCCATAGAATCTTTATTTTCTAAAATATTTTTATATATATTATCTTTATTTTACATAAACATTATCTTAATCACAATTGATGTTTATTCTTGTTTGGCAATACATAACAACAGTATTTTAAGTGACAAATTTGAATCCATCAAAGCCCAATATAAATCGGTATGTAATTCCAAATCATGTAAAATTAATTACTATACATAAAAATATTTTATACCTTAATTATAAACTGCAAATAATCTTCTGTATATACTTATTGGCTGTATATGAGTCTTACTGACAGGTCACCAGATGATGGGCTAAACCCAAAACAGGTTGTGTCTGTACAATAAATAATCTACTAACAGCATCTAAGTGATTATTCAAGCAATTTTAGAATCATTTAATAAATTTTACAATAGGTAACCACCTTTGCAGTCCACAATGCTGCAATCCTCACTATGCCAGCCAGTCTGTAGATCTGTCTCCATACTAGCTGTTGAATACAATATTTGTAGATATGCTGTTTAATGGCATGTAAATATAACAAATCATAGAAAGAACAATGCGTTTTGACGAATATACAATGTATCATTGGCTTGAAACGGCAAAATTTCATAGTACAATAAATCTTTGACCACATAAAAGACGTTTCCAGTTATTTTATTGCAACAAATGGTACCTATAGCGACCGGTTTTGGAGGGAGCGTCTGTTTTTCAGTTGCTTTGACTTGCTTTGAAATGATATGCAACCTCTGTCAATGAAGTTCGTTAATAGTCCTGTAACATTAATGTAGATTAACAATGAACTGCAGTTACCTTACTGTCCTTCGAAACAGTCACCTTCTATAACTATGAAATACTGAGCTCTGCGATGCATGTCCTGGAAACTTTGCACGAAGTCTTCCTTTGGGATGGTGTTCAAAACCCTCCTCACGTTTCGTTCGCTGTCAAGAATATTGTCAAATCGCTTTCCTTTCAAAGCGAGTATGAATCGAGGGAATAGGAATAAGTCTCGAGATTCAGGGAGTATGGTGGATTTTCAAGTTGTCCCACCCCATTTTTTGCCAGGAGCTGTTTGAAGATATTGGCTATGTGAGGGCGAGTGTTGACGTGCAACTTGAACATCCACCATACTCGAAGGATCTCAATCCTTCGGAGTTTTCCGTTTCCCTCGACTGAAACTCGCTTTGAAAGGAAAGAGATTTGACGATATTCCTGACATACAACGAAAAGTCACGAGGCTTTTGAACACCATTCATACTTCATAAATACTTCATGTAAGGTTTCCACATGTAACACAGGGCTCAGCAGTGCATAGCTGTGGTACATGAGTATTTCGAAGAACAATAAGGTAAGTGTAATTCATAGTTCATCTACTATTCACCGAACTTAGAGAAATTCTGACATACTTGATATTGTCCCACACGTTGGGAAAGCTTCGTTAACGTGCATCTAGTACACTGTAACGTCAGAAACTCGGCACATTGACCGTTAAAAGTTGACCATTGTACGTAACAAGAACCTTGTTTTATCACTAAAATTGGTAAATGAGGTCCGTGTGAACTACTGGTTACTCCCTGCTATAAAGCCTTGTTCCCTGGCCCAAAATGAGAACTGACTCGTTTCAAATTACTTCAATAACAAAGTTAATACTACAGTGGTCAATATACATAGCAGCTCACACGTTATTACACACAGACATCAATATGCAAGCCATCACAATTGAAGTTATTTTAGAAAGGTGGCTAAGAAAACATCTATGGCGCAATGGGATTTAGATATAAGAAAAAATTGCATCTGACCTAGTTCTCAGCACTTGTGAAAAACAATATTAAAAAAAGAGGAAAGGTGCTCTAAAACTACAATTTATAAGCAACTTACGGATTATGCTGAACTTAAACTTGTTTATTCAGATAGAAAACACGCAAAATGGGGAACCAATTTTGTTAATACAATAAAATGCATCTCTTACATGAATTAATGCGGATGGTGCCCAGCCTAAATTATACATGATTTAACGCTGGGGGGGGGGGGGGAGGATTCACAAACAACACTCATTCTCTCTCACACATGCAATGCCACAATGAAACTCACCAAAAACAGCGTGCTGAGACGAGGCGGAAGAAGGCGCCGCTATCGTAAGCGAAATTCAGCAAGTCGGAGGTAGCACAAAACACACTAAACGAAAACACATTGAAACTGGCTCTGGTCTGTCGTGCCCGTTTTGAGATGGTGCGTGTGTATAGCAAATTAAATTACATCTGAATTGGTCCGCGAGCAAACACGCTAACGGCGACACACGGCTAAGTTACATGAACGCACTCCACAGAAGGTGAAGTGGTTGAAAGTCGGATTCATTATACAAAATCACGGTGGATTCTTAAGTTGCAGTCTATTAGAAATCGATCTAGATACTGGTTTTACATGAGAAGTGGCGTGAGTTCAGGCGACTAGCTGCAAACCCCGGAAGTCGAAGCTCGGACCCACTTGGTTCCAAAAACCGATAAAATTAAATAAATACAGTTTCAGAAAAATAAAGAAAATTAACTAATGCATGTAACCCATAGACATGCTCAGAATTATATAAGGAAGCGACTGAAATACAGCTACACGCGATACGGGGCGATTACAGAGTCGGATAAAGTCCAGTCTCAAAAAAACCACAAAAATGAAATAATTACAAAGTCGGAAAAATAAAATAAGAGTTCCGGCATACAACCCAAAGAAATGTTTAGAATTACATGAAGAGGCGAAAGAAATGCAGCTACACGCGATAGGGAGCGATTACAAAGACGGATGAAGTCTCCAATACTCCTAAAAGTGAAATAATTACAATGTCGGAAAAATAAAATTAAGAATTACAGCATGCAACCCATAGAAATGTTTAGAATTACATAAGGAAGCTATTGAAAGAGGTTGTACAAGGCTCAGAGAATTACTGACAAAGACAGAGTGCGTACTTCCAGTCGGAGAAGAAACAGCAACATTAAAATAGGCGGGGAGAGAAGATCGCGAAATATTAGTGGAAATCAAAAGGATACCCACATAGTTACTTTCCTGATGGGCATGGAACAAACAAGCGTGTAAGCTGAAGGCTTTGTTCTATGAACAAACCACGTGGAACACATATCACTCACGAAAGGAAACGATGAGAAGATGGTAAACACATGGTGCCTGGCTTTCAGTAAGCGCCGTGTAATCAAATTTTCAAATGTCTGTAAATCTATCGGACCAAACTGCGTGGTCATCAGTCCGTAGCTTACAAACTACTTAAACTTAGGTAAACTAACCTCAGGACAACACACACACCCATGCCCCAGGGAGGACTCGAACCTCCACGGGGAGCAACCGCGCGCTCCGCAGCGAGGCGCTTTAGACCGCTCAGCTACTCCACCGCGGCGCCGTGTAATCCTCAAGAGTTGAGTCAGCATAATACCATACTCTATCACACGCAAATTACAATTTGCAAATAATATCTGAATAATATACGTTAGCATATTTATATAGTGTATCTCACCTGCTTCCCTAATTGTTTTGAGCAGTGTAGTTTCGTTCTAATGTTCCACAATAACCCTTTGATATTGGAGAATTATGAGTAGTGATTTATTCCAAAGCGATCAATTACTGTCTTAAATTGTGCCTTGTGGAAGTCACCTCCACGATCTGTTCGTAGATTTTTGGGCAGCGATTTCTTCACATCTGTAAGAGATGCTTGAACACACGTGCAACATCCTTACTTATCTCTCAATGGTGAGGTCCAGACGAATTTGGAATATTTACCTATTCCTATTAAAAATAGTCAAATGCTTTACTAACGCTTGAATAGTATTTCATTTCACAAGGTCTGAATGTCATAATCTTTTTATAATTTCTGCGTCAGTATTTTTTTCATGCTGGTTTATGGAGCTTTTAAACAACTATCTCCATAATCACTCAATAATATTTCTTTCTCGAAGTAATGAAATGATTATAAATTTTCTTTTTTGTGGGCTGTAATAGCAGCTGTCTTCAGTCGTAAATGTTCTATCTCGTTCGCTTTATAGAAATAGATGTAATCCCGAGGTAGATTGTTCAAGTTTTTATTCTTAATGTTGACATCTTTACCATACTCAGATTTACCAACTAAAGCGAGTTGAATTATATTCTTCTATTTATCACTGCTTTTAACTTTTACACGTCCTTTTTTCGTGTTCCTTCTATGCGTGTTTAACATATGTAATGTCTCAGCACAGTTTTACTAGACTTAAGTTGACACTGTTTTGCGGTTCGACGCCGTTAAGAATATCAGCTCCATTAAACCTATTTCCTATTTCATTTCCCTAACGTGTATTGTATCCTGAGTTAATCTCATTTGGTGTCTACCAAGATCGCACGGCGTATCTTTACTCACTCCATAAATGTCAGTTACACCATGCTCGTTATTATCATCGATGTATCTATCTTCATCCTCCTTTATATCTTCTTCACTATGTCTTGTGACTCCAACATTTGTGAACCTCCACTGACTTAAGTATGGGTTTAAATGTTTTGGAGAGAGTTTTCACTGGAGCTGATCTAATTTTGGTAAGTGTAATTTCTGACGAATAGCTTTCCGATATTCGAAAATTTTACGTGAGGTCGACATACCGTCGTATACTAACCGGTAAGCTAGCATGCCGTTTATATACTGAATGGTCACTCACTTCCTCGGTTCAGAGACAATTTTGCAACAACATTACTTACTCTAGATATATTGGTTAGACGCATATTAACTGCCCCAATTTATTCATTCACGTGTACTTCGCTTTTCTCAAGCTGGTATTCAATGTTTCCAATACGACTACGTATTCTGTTATTTCTGAAATACTCGCAACTTTCTCGAGTTGAATATCGAGGTTTTAGATACAGCTATTAAATTCTCCTACCTGCACACTGAAGTTCGTTTCCTGCGAACGGTAACGTGGCATACGTACGAACCTGTCCAGTCTGTGCAGTGCACCAAGAGAGTTGTGTTGGTATGCTACCTTGTAAAAAGTAGAATATCCTGAAAGTTCTGCCTGTATCGCATGTCATTAAGTTTCCTTGCTTTGTCAATAAAAAAAAACCGTACGCAATATGGTTCCAGAATTTGGTGCATCAAGCTATAAATTCATTGACTGTCATAAGGGATTCTACACGAGCTTTGTTAATATGTTCAAAATTAGTGCTTTTTCTCTCCGAATGCAATAATGTTAGCATTATCTCTTATTAGCTGTTCTGGAATCCTGGATTATGTTGACTCAAAATACACCAGTATTCATACGATGCTCGAAACACAGATATTTGCGAATCTGATCCTGATTTTCCACTGCAAAATCAAATATAAATACGCTGTTTGGTTTTCTCTTCTCGTGTGGAGGGATGTCTTTCGCTGAAAGTCTGGTAGCCAACACCAGTGTTACGTACAATTTCCTTTAGCGGCTAGTATTTTGGTTGAAATTGTGTTTTTTGAAAATGCACCCCTCAGGATGTGTTAACAGTGATAGAACTAGATTTGTTTGGGATTATGACAAAATGACAGTACTGCAACTGGGAGACTACGGATTGGTAAAAAAAAAATTATGTAAATGATTGAGTGGTTTGATTTTAAAAATGTGTGTTAACTACTATTGGAATCTATAGCGTAACGTGTGTCGTAATTTAATTTTTAAAAGTTTACTCTTACTTTCTAGACAAATGAGGCAATTTATGTCACGTTTTACACAGCTTTTACAATTCATATCAAGGGTTTCAAAGTTTTCTACCTCTACATGGGATACTCTGAAAATCAAATTTAAGTGGCTGACAGGGTTCATCGAACCACCTTTATACTATTTCCCTCCCATTCCATTCTCGAATAGCACACGGGAAGAAAGAACACCAGAATTTCTCCGTTCCAGCTCTGATTTCTCGTATTTTATTCTGATGGTCATTTCTACCTATGTAGGTGGGAATCAACAATATATTTTCGCATTCGGAGGAGAATGTTGGCGATTGGAGTTTCGTAAGTATCTCACGCCGCAGCGATAAACGCCGTTGTTGTAACGATTCCCATCCCAGATCCTGTATCGTGACAATATTAAACGAGCTGCCTTTCTTTGGACTCTTTCGATGTCCTCCGTCAAACCTACTTGATAAGGGTCCCACACGGACAAGTATGTATGAAGAGTGTTATAGGTTTTATGATTTGAATGAAAGTATCAGATTGATTAAGCACCTGTTCAACTGTGCTGTGAGGGTTGAAAAGGAAAGAAACTTCTGTTGCAATAATTCAGCCTGTATTGCTTTCAAACCAATAGGAGAAAGAACAAATACTTAGGTACTCTACCTGTATATTCTGATTGTATGAATTCAATACATATGTGAGAAGTAAGTTGGTTACTGAACGAATGTGTGATTTTATACTTTAGATCTAAATTATGTACACCATGCTCATTGACATGGCTCACAAAATATTGAATAATTCCTTTACATGCTGTTACCACAGATTTACCCTGTGTCTCACAAACCCTAATGGTCTATGTAGTCCATGAAAGTTCACGTCACTTAAATCATTACGTAATTATCCAAATGATAACTTCAGTGTTGGGACTCCATACATGCTGGTAGATGCATTCTTTCTCAGAAAGTAGATGTCTGCCGATGAATGAAGGAAACTTGGAGTTTAACGTCCCGTCGACAGCGTGGTCATTAGAGACGGAGCTTACGCTCGGAATGTTTGGGTTGGGATGTGGAAGCAAATCGGCCGTGCCCTTTCAAAGAAACCATCCCGGCATTTCCCTTGAGTGATTTAGGGAAATCACGGAAAACCAAAATCTGGATGGTCGGAGGTAGATTTGAACCACCAACCTTCCGAATACGAGTCTAGTGTGTTACCACTGCCACAGAAATATATACAGACGGGAAACCTCCGTAGGGGCCCGGTCCCACGCCCAGGGGTGCGGGGCGAGGGGGTGCTGAAGCTGTTCTGTAAAAGTACGTTTACACCGGAACGAACGCAGCGAACGAGCATTCGCGAGAAACATTCGCTTGCGTTCACTACCGTTCGTTTGCACTGACGAACAGGCATTTACACTAAACGATCAGTAGAGAACTTTGCCAAACGAGCACTGTGGGAGCGAACACTAGCGAACGCTGCGTTTTTGTTTTTTGGCGCTAAAGTAGTCGTCTGTACTTCGGATTGCATCTGCAACGTAGTGAAATACCAGTAGTCGAAATGGAATAAAGGGATACCCATACTGGGTTATTTTGTATGGCAGCTGCGCTGTTAGTAGTGCAGATACAAAAGGAGAAAACAAAACACATAAGGAATAGAAGAGTATGGGTATCTGAAGAAGCGGCAGTTAGGTGGTGGTAGAGAACTAGTTATAGAATTGCAGCTACCATCCCCATTGGGTCTATTCCAAAATTTGACGCGCATGTCTATGGACGATTTTCGTTGGCTGCTGAGTAAAATCGAGAGTAAGATATCAAAGCAGGACACCAATTACAGACAAGCAATCTCGGCTGAAGAAAGACTTGCACTTACGGTTCGGTTCCTAGCAACTGGAGACATCTATGCTAGTTTGAAATATTTGTTTCGCATCTCCGATGCGGCTATTTCTCAGATAGTCCCTGAAGTCTGCAGCGCGATATGTGAAGCACTTAGAGATTATATCCAGGCAAGGAAAACAATTCAGTTCCAGTAACTGTCATTAACCCATTGATGTTTTATAATCGGTACAATAAATGTTTCGAATTTTTTCTTTTAAATCAGTAGTAAATGCGTCTTTCACAGTGAACGTAATTTTAACATGATTAAATTTTACTTTCGGCCGCGTTGTGTGCAAAGGCAACGAAACTTTTGATAGAGTACTGTATTAGAAGCATTAATTATATAGTGCATGCTTGGTTTATTCCCTCAATGTGATTGCGTTCGAAAAGCAATTCAACAGTCGTTGCCAACACTAGCAGACACATAAAATTTAACAAGTTTAACGATAATTGTACATTCAGTTCCTTTTATAATAGCCATGAAATGCCCATTCTTGTCAACACACATTATCTGAAAATGTGTACCAAGAGATGTATTGCAGTTTTAAGGGATAGTGAAATGTGAAAAACACACACACACACACACACACACACACAATAGTTAATGCTGCATGAATGCAATAGATGTGACAACCTAATCAGCAAAATAATTATGAATGTTGTTTCAGCTTCCTCGCCACATAAGTGAATGGCTCCATATTGCCAATGGCTTTGAGGAAATGTGGAACTTTCCACACTGTCTTGGAGCTGTGGATGGCAGGCACTTTGAAATTACTGCACCTGCTAACAGTGGAACAGAATTCTATAATTATGAAGGATTTTTCAGTGTTGTTCTGTTAGGAGTTTTTGATGCAGACTACTGCTTCATATATGCAAATGTTGGTGCCCAAGGACGCATGTCAGATGGCGGAATCCTGAATAATTCATCATTCTGGAAGCAAGTAGAAAGTAATGCATTAGATATACCACCAGAGGAACCGCTAGTGGGGAACACTAGAAAAACACCCTATACATTCGTTGGAGACCAGGCATTTGCTCTCCATGAACATATGATGAAACCGTACCCAGGGGAAGATGCACGTGAAACACTGAAACGTGTGTTCAACTACCGTCTTAGCAGAACTAGGAGGGTGGCAGAGAACGGTTTCGGCATAATGTCAGCTGTTTCCAGAGTGCTGAGGAAAGCAATGCTTCTGGGTGTAGACAATTGTGTGCTAGTTGTCCAAACGTGCACATATCTGCACAATTTTTTAAGGAGAAGCTTGACCTCAAGACACCTATATACACCAGGAGGAGCACTTTATGTAGAGGCCGAAAATGGGTGTGTGCTTCCTGGCAACTGTCGGCAAGGCAGTGAACAAAACTCATTTTTACCATTGAGACCAGTGCCTCGAAAAACCAAGAGATGTGCAGGAATCAGAGATGACTTTGCACAATATTTCATATCTACCAATGGAGGGTAACCTGGCAGGACAATTATTGTTAAGTGTCATACATTTGGTTCTGGCAATTTTTGATAGCCGAAATTTTAGGAAATACATTTTACAATTGGCTGTTCAGTTAACTTTTTATTATGCTACCAGTTTCTGAGATATTCCATCATCAAGCCATTTAAAAGTAACACGTTGCCTGAGACAAACTTGTTAATTAGTGGACTGTATTTGTTTTAGTATATATTTAATGTGGAAATTTTTTTTTATTTAGTTATTGTTCATAAGTGTGCATAGGTTATAAGTCCAGTATGTCTTAGAGAAGTAGGCCTACCAATTATATGTGGTTGAATCAATGCAGAAATGATGTCACCAGGAGAAACAGTAAAGACATCACTGTCAATTTTAAATTTGTTTTTAGTACAGTCTGTTGATTTGATTCCCATCACTTTATAGGTCTTTATCAGTAAGATATTTCTGAATAACAATTTATCACTTTTCCCATTAGGTAAGACTACATCATTTGCAAACTTGACTGATTGATGATGCTGCTGGTTGAAAACATTTGTACTGATAATTATTCAGCAGTTGTTAGGTCACTACCAATCCCCCATAACCCTATAAGCTCTATTGTGATTGGCTTGTTTCTCTTCTAGAGGGATATTGAAATAGGAATTTACAAAAATGTCCTTCCATAACAAATTTTCTAAAGTAGATATTTACTAAATGGTCATCTTTTATACGGCCCTATGGTACTGCATATATAATGCCCTTATTTTAGGAAATTACATCAGTTTATTACAGAAGGGCATTAAAACATTGTAGGAATAATTTTGTCTTTAATAAACATTGCAAATATATTCTTTTTCTAACAATATATTGTTTTTATTAGGTTAACTTAGTGCTCACACGGATTGTTTCCTAAAAGCACTAATGTGCCTGACAAAAATTATGAAAATGTCACTGCATAAAAGATTTGTTTCCTTTCTAAACTTGTGGAACAAAATAACATTAGGAAGTTTTTGAAAATGAATGCAACTTAAGCTTCTGCACTATATAGTTTTCTGGCAAAACAGCACAAAGTTTTGTTGTGATTACAAGTTTTTGAATTTTAGTACCTATTCCGTACAGTACCATGGCCTACCCTTATGAGCAGCAAGTAATCACCAGTTTATTCAAAACATTTTGGACACAATGTCTCTCGAATTGTTTACTTACCTTAAACATTACATAACTCACTGTACTGTTATAACACATTGCATTCATTATGCTCAGGAATGAAGCTGCTGGCTGAAGCCTGTAATGTGCACACAAAAAATAAAAATAAAATGAAGCCTGTGTTCTTTTCCGTGTAGCCTATTCTGAATCTAAGCACTTAGTGATTTGTCCACTGCTTCCTTGTTTGTGCTTGTTAGATAATGCTATTTTAGGTCTTGCAGTAGCATAGTGGGTCTAATGTCCAGTTTTGTCAATGTTATGAATGGTTTAGAAGAGTCATCAAAATACTAATGTGTTTGTTTCAATATTTATAACCCAGTTCATGACTCACTCAAGTTACTTTTCTAAAATTACTTTTTTTTTTAACTTGATGAAGGCTAATCATTGACACAAGTTCCATTACACAGTATTGCCTAAATTTATGAAAGTAAAATGAAATGTAAAATGTGGATGGTATACATTAGTCACCATATGGCCATTTATTTGTTATGTCAAGACATTGTGTAAATATATAAATAATGCAAGCAATGCAGGTACATGTAGGTAACATAAAATGCCACACGGAACTAACCACACTCAGTTTTGTACAGAAGTGGACAATATGTTTCGATTGGTTGGGTGTCACATGGATGTGAAAGGTTTAAATTAGAGAAAATAATTGATGTGAAATCATCTTTATTAAATATCTTCATTTCAAGTACTCAATCAAAGGTATCCATATCAGCCTGAAACAAAATTTCATTGATTTTGAATTTAACAATATTTTGAACTTTCATACTATAATTTCTCACTTTTGAGGCCACATACTCCTCAAAAGCACCACTTTGTGGCTTTGGAACTTGTGTTCCAGGTCCCCTAATATTTTGGCTAACTGTTTTTATAATTCCTAGTGCCTCGTTTATTCTGTTATCAGCCTCTGATGTCTTTTTCCTCCTTTTTGGAGTTGGCTGCCTTGCCTCTGACTCTCCTTTTTGAGGAAACAGAATAATTTCACTGCCATCATCCTCTGCACCATGCATGGGACTACAGCCTTCTTTTTCAGTTACTCCATGTAATGTTTCGTGTAAAAATTTCCTGTAAATAATCAGCAACTAAAATTCAATTGGTTTGACATGATTGTGTAAGCAAATATCTTAACATTTATGGAATTAAACATTTACACTATCCAATGCCAATTACTGTTTGTGTGTGTGTGTGTGTGTGTGTGTGTGTGTGTGGAACTGTCGTTGGCATACAGAGCACAAGGGAATGATTCAAATGACTACAGTCCTGTTTGTTGATAAACTGTTTGTCACTGTGAGCACAATTATTCTAGTTAAAAATATAACTATAAGGGTCCTGAAAACCAAACTCTTATAATATGAATAGGCCTACCCAATTTCTGATCACTTTTTAATAAAGAGAAAAAAAGAAAAGCCACCAAGCAGCTTTGTTATCTTGCTATGGGACATGTAACATACGCAGTTGGAAACAATTTGACCTATAGTGCTAATTATATGTATAGTATGACTTAAGAAACAATGTTTTGATTCAGAAAATTGCACTGTATTTATACACAGGCACACTCAATAGCTATGATATTATGGCAAGAGTTCTTTACGAGTTATTTTGTGGCAGGAGAGACAAACATAGCAAGAGGATAGAAACAAAACTGTTTATTCCCCAAGAACTGAACATTACAAGTATTGTTCCTGTAGATACAAAGAAATTAATACAAAAAGCTGCAAGCTTCCAGAACTCCAGGATAAGAACATTTGTCCAATATCAAACTGTGAGCAAAACCAAAAATACAAGTAAAATTCCTATCCTGTAATGGTTTGATTTACGAATTCTTCAGAGATGAGGTGTCACACACTGGATTTTTAAAGTTATTTGTTGACTGAGGATATAATTTTAACTAGAACGGTTCATGGGGCGCACTTTTAGTGCGTCACAACACATCATAACATTCAGTTTACACAATTCGGGTAGTCACATGTGAGACAACAGTTTCAGAGTGATTCGTTTTCTACAAGTTTCACACTACCAAAATCATAAATAATCTTATGTACAGAAAAACGTTACTCTTTAGAGATACGCGATTTTAAAGTTTAAGTTAAAATAACAAAATAAAATACTTTTAAACAATCTTACCTCCGAACATTTGCTCTTCCTTATCTCGAATTTATCGAGGAGGAAAGCCGTTGCTTTAAAAGCAAACCATTTGGAGTGGTATGCTTCGTCTGCACCCATGCCAGAACTTGCGGCCTCATTCCTTTCGCGTCGAAAAGATGCAAGCAACGAAATCATCTTTTTCTTAGCTTCTTCTGGCGGAATACAAAGTACTACGCCAATTTCATTCCATGCGTCGGTTTTCTTATTCAAAATTTTAAAATATGGGTCTCGTGGGTCCCATAAGCACGTCCGCGACCTATACTCTTCGATAAGTAACAAAACATACTCGTCACTCCATTCCATTTTATCCACAAGGCACAAGCTAAAACACCAAACTTCGCAAACAAAAACAAATGACGCCGGAAGCGAATGCTCAGTGTCGTTTACACCACGCGAGCGCCGAAGCGGAGAGAACGCGAACTTCCCTGTGATGATTCGCTCAAAGACCGACAACCGATGGCTCACGAGCGAACACTTGCGCATGCCGAACGAACATTGCTCACGGGCCGTTCACACCAAAGAGAATCCTCCGTTCGCTCCCGTGTAAAAGGTACGTTAAGATGTCCATGATGGCGCTGCGGTCAGAAGCAGCCCTTTAAACTGACCAGAGCAGGTGGTAGGTAGCGGCTGTCCCCACCACCACCTCCCTCCCCTCCACGCTACCCTCTGATGTACGAGAGGCACCCTCAGAAGCGCCTCTAGTGTGGTCTACCAGTACTAATCCGGGGAACCGCCTGACATCTGCTGGCATCTTATGGTACTACGAGGGGAGCGTAGGACAGTGGTTTGGGGGGGGGGGTGTTCTAATCTGTATATGTTACTCTGTGCCACATGCCCCACGTCGCTCGGTGCCGATGAATTAGGTGGGTCATACTCAGTCATCAGCTCCTCAATAGTCATCATCCTACGAGATATATCTAGTTAATATAGTATATTGAACTTTGCAAGTCAATATCTGCTGGAGGTAGCACATCTTCAGACACACTCGATCGTCGTGATGAACCATTCACTGTGTTGTACAGAGCGCGCGTGTTAAGTACATCTGACTAGTAAGCGCGGTCACAGCAGGCTAAGAGAGGCTGAGTGTGACTGCTGTGGTACCTATGTCGGAAGAACTATTTTGAACTACGTTTGGGCATGGAACTATCAGTATTAATAGCCAGCAGTATGAGTACATGGGTTTCCAAACTGTAAATACCATTTTCCGGCCACGTCATCTGGGATATGACCTCCTTGGCCACATCAAATAACCAAACACACAAACGAGATTACAGTAATGTCGTATTTCCCAACTAAATACTATGTTAAATGGCACCACGCGTGAATGGCCGTGCCATCCTAGGCGCCATGTCAGACTACGTGGCCGCTCCCACCGGCGATTCGAGTCTTTCCTCGCTAATGTACGTTTCTCCTTAGGATAAGTTTAAGTCAGTTTAAGAAATTAAGTCTACGGACCGATGACCACAGTAGTTTGTTTCCATAGGCTTACTAACGTCTGAACATTGTTATATGGCGGTATTTCCATTTTATGTAAGATTGAATCTCAAATATTGTTGAATTTTTAATTATTCTTTAAGCTCTCGCTTTAGGTTTGATGTAAGTTTAAAACCCTGTGGACTTACAAGTGTCTACATCAAAATTGTAAGGCAAATATATTGATATATCACTTCAATTACGATTTCAGGAGTGAAAATATTACAATATTTACACGTAGTTTAGATCAAACGAGGAACAAATCATTAGAAAAATTTAGTTCAAGTCCAGACGAACTTAGTTTTTGTTCGTTAATAGCAAATTAAATATAAAGTGAGTGTAATCTGACACGCCATGGCAGGACAACCGATATTCCATTCGTTGAGAAGCTACCACTCAATTTCCATTAACACATTGGCTGCTGTCACAGACAAATATATACAGACGGGAAACCTCCGTAAGGGCCCGGTCCCATGCTCAGGGGTGTGTGGCGTGGGGTGCTGAAGCAGTTCCGTAAGAAGTCCCATGATGGCGCTGCGGTGAGAAGCAGCCCTTTAAACTTGGCAGAGCAGGCGGCAGGTAGCGGCTGCCCCCACCACCACCCCTCAAACGGCAGCAAGCCGGACACAGCCGTAGCCTCGTGGCAGGCGGCACAAGCTCTCCCCTCAGCCTCCCCTCCGCACTACCCTCTGACGTGCGAGGGACACCCTCAGAAGTGCCTCTAGTGTGGTCTACCGGTACTAAGCCAGGGAACCGCCTGACACCTGCTAGCATCTTACGGAACTACGAGGGGAGCGTAGGACAGTGGCATAGGGGGGGCTGCTTCTCTGTATATGTTACTCTGTGCTGCCGTGTGGCCGCCGGCGGTCACAGCAGTCGGCTCTGCCGCGCCTCTGACGTCATCGCGGTAGCCAACGTGTTAATGGAGTCAGCATCAACTATGGACTTCATACGTATATGAGGAACATGGAGGTAGCTGTAAATGTAAATTCTGAGTGGCGTGCTCCAAAGGACCAGATCACTCAGGAGAAATGTGATGAAATGATTACGGCACTCAAAAGCTTGGTTTTAAGCGTCCGATATCACTCAGGAGAATGCAGCAATCTACAGTTCACCTGTAAAGCTAGGAGTATGAATGTGTAAGATGTAGTAGTTATTTCATTCATCTGTAGATAACGTTTTTCAAAGTTGCTATGTGTCGTTAGAATACCGCATACCTATGAAGACTACACCAACAGATCTATTTTGTACAGGATGTGTCGGAGGGTCTGAGTGGCCATTCTGAAGAAACCATTGTTTTATATGCCTGAACTAATTTTGCGAAAATTACAGGAAAAAGAGAAAGGCTAGTTAAAGACTGGAGCCTCTATACTGGCAACTATAAGGCTAATATGTATTTATCGGTATAGCCCTCGTGTACAATTTTTTGCAAAGATGTTATTAAAGTAATGTAAAATTACTGTGTTACAGCGTGCATTGATTTCCCTTCCCCGTCACTGGACACAATAGATTATGAAACAACTACATGCTATCAACTGACATCAGGGCCATAACAGCTGTGTTTAATTTGCTTTTTGTGTACAGCAACTTCCTATTTGTTAGCCTAAAAATCTGAGTGAGCATTCGTGTGTAACTGTTTTGGACAGAAGAGCTACCCGGCAGCCGGCGCACGTCACCACCGATCGATTGGTTGCCATGGCAACGTGATGTGTGCTCAGGTCGCTACCGAGGCTCCGCTATGTGGCTGCAGCTGTCAAAACACACACACACACACACACACACACACAGAATGGCGGCTCACGTCACCACCGATCGATTGGTTGGTTGCCATGACAACGTGATGTGTGCTCAGGTCGCTACAGAGTCTCCGCTATGGCTGCAGCTGCAAAACACACACACACACACACACACACACACACACACACACACACACACACAGTAAATAGAAAATATAACATTCTGCTCATTAAACATCTATTAAAATTATTTTATGTTATACTGAAGGGTGAAATTCACGGCAGATGTCCTGTCTGTGAAAACTTTTCTGCATCACTCAACACTGATTTCGCAAGTATCATTAAGGGAAAAAAAACACACATAGTATCAACGTGAGAATCTACACAATGACTGGTGTGTGCCTGCCGGTTACAATTAGCACAACAGAACTGTACGCCTAATGCCCTGTGCAGCCGTGAGGTTTGCCTGGCGGTGAAACATCCATCAGCTTCGCGGCAGCCAAAGGCTTTGAACAACTGCTGATTCTGTTCTCAAACTAACGTTCTACACAATATCCCTAAATTTCCTGAAGTGCGAAACCCATCTGTCGCGACAGAATTACCCTACGTAGCATAATGTCAACTGCCTAAGTTGTCGCATAATGCGTCACTTAGAAGCGAATTGGGCTGCATGGGTTATGCTGCTGGAATGGAACACTTCGGTAGCAGATTATTAGGTGGGGGGGGGGGGAGGGGGAGGTAGGTATGCATGTGTGGAACTGTGTCTTGTAACGTAGCCTCTGCTTCAGAGCCTTTACTACGACAACAGACCGCAAAAAATAACTGGAGTAGTAAAATAAACGACACGCTTCACATTGCATTACATACATAGTTCTATGTAATTAAGATATTCCCGGCGAGGCGTTTCCATTTTGATCACTGAGGAATTTTGCCTGTTACGTATTTTTTGTACGATATTTAAACTGCGTAACTTTGTCTTCAGATACTTCCCGAAGTATTAGGAAGCACCTGAAGCAAACTGCGAGCTACGAAGTTGAAATATCGTGCAAGAAACTCAATCATCAGGATACCCGACTGTTTATCATGTCAAAGTTGTTTTACTGACACACAAAACATGCATTCAAGCACATGCATGTAAGAACGAGTCACTGGAATCTTCCTCTTTAAATATCCGAAAAGTCAAATTTCAACAAGCATGGAAGTTTTTGAAACACGAAAATGGAAGAATGTCCACAATACAGAAATCAAGTTCTAAATATGACAGCATGTGTCACCCACACACAAAAGGGGCTGCCACGTCAAGATTTTGTGTTCAGCCGGAGACTCATTTTCTCATCTGGAGAGAACGTGGAACTCTGAAAAAAAATCGTGCTTATGTGCGTATCATGGTGGTGGACGAATGGTGTGGGCAGCAGTCAGTATTGACGAACGTATGGACCTCTATATCATTCAGATGGGCGCTTTGACTGCTCATACGTATAGATACGAGATCATACGACCTTCTGTTGTGCCCCACGCTGGTGCCAGTGGAGATGGATTCATTCTGGTGGACTATAAGGCTCGTCCCTACAGAGCTGCACTGGTGCACAACGTACTTGAATCTAAGGGAATTGAACGAATGGAGTGGCCAGCTTATTCATTGGATTTAAACCCGACTGAGCATGTCTAACATGCATTGGCACACACATCGCTGCAGATAAGCACCTCGCACAGAGCTGGATATTGCACTCGTGGAAGAATGGCCAAATGGTGAATGGTAACCTCACACTGTCCATGCCACGCAGGTGTGCAACTGTACTTACCGTCAGATATGATCTCACACCATATTAAAGGACAACATGATGACCTTTTTTCACTACTTTGGTAGCCCCCATGGTGCCTCACTCCAAGTAAACGCCATGTATCATAAATAGTCTAGACAGCAAAATATCGTAATGACACACACTCTACAATTGTAACCAATATCTGAATAAAATAGGTTACCACATGTATATCGTATATGATCTCACCTAATTGCATAATGGTTTTGAGCAGGGTACACACAAATCAATGTAGCTGCAAAGGTGTCAGTAGTTCCCAACGTTGTTAATATATCGGAAGTATCTTCATTAGTAGTAAGCTCTCGTGAAAATAAATGGGTAAAGGTAGGGATTACAGAGCCCTCCCAAACAAGCTACCACCTGAATCCCTGAAAATAATGAGGCAGTTAAATTTCAATCTACAAAACTACTACTAGGAAAGTCATGGAATGACATAAGATGCAGAGAGTAAAAGCAAAGCAATCTCGGGTGCTAATAAGACGTCTGCTGCCGTGTGGACGCCTGTAAGCAGTGTACAGCTCCGCGACTGACGTTGCGTGCCTGGTCTGACGGCGAAACATCGATAGGCATGCGGAGCCAACCTTTACAACAGGAACTGAAATGAAATTTGTTTCACATCGCTCAGGTTTTTTTTCTATAATTTTTCGATTTAAATGAGTGGTCGTTTCCCGCCACACATTCCTAAAACAGATCTATTAAATGATTGTTATTCATCTTGTCACATTTGTTTTAAACGTGTTTGTTTATACCGTACATTATACGCTATACTTAACCACTGCACTAAGTTTGGTTTTTGTGTATCGTGATTTTCATTATTTATTAAACTTAGATTCTTGAATGTTTAATTGGAATAGTTCTACTGATGGATCTTGACTCATCTGTGAAAAGAATCCGGCGCCATTCGTTACGATTCCAACCTTGCTATTCCAACCTTGCTATTCCAACCTTGCTATTCCTGCTCGATTGGTTTTCATGGGACACACAAATCAGAAGCCTAGGCGCGTAGAGGCCACATTCTTAAATGCAATTTCCGACTGTGTTGATATTGCGCATCCTGTTGCTGCCTGGACGGTGTGCTGCAGCTGAGTTGCATTCAGCCTCCTGTCTGAACAAGCTGTTAAACCGGAGATAACGACCATCTCTTGGTGGTGTTACCCTTGGACGACATTATCCTTGCCTTCTTTTGTCTGAAACGGCGTCCAGGTCTTTGAAATTAGACTTTTTGATACTCCAATAGCTGCAACCACCTGCCTCTGTGTCTGTCCCGCTTGCTACCTTTCTATGGCTCTCCACGCGATAGCCTCGGGTAAGTTACGTTGTATTTCACTACCTGCTCGCTACACTATAGGCACCCAACTGCTTGTGTAATTCGTTTTGTAGATTGAACTCAAGTGGAACCCCCCTCCGCCCCCACACACTGCAGCAAGTTTCTATTATTACCACTATCTAGGTTGCCTTAATGTTAATGTCTTCACTTCGCAGAACCTACAAAGACCTCTAACCATTTTAGTTCATTGTACCGATGACAATACTTCAGAATCTAGGTGTCTCAATTGAACCTCTAATTGTTTTGACCAGTGTACATGGTCTCGAATTTGTTACTTTTGTTTCTGGTAAGTTTTTAGTATACTTGCAGGTTTGGACGTCTTCATATTCGTGACCATTCCAAGATCTTTAACAGCTACAGAACATTTCTGTAGCCATAGTAGTTGTCATCTGATAAAGTAGCGAAACTTTCTTTTCTTTTCTTTTCAGTAGTGACGTATTAGGACTATTCTAAAACTTAAAATGTTTTAGAATACTTCGAAGTTTTTGTAATGGTTCTATTACGTTCTTACTGTGAAAGGAAACAGTTTGGCGATTTTTCCAATAGTAGTTGCAGTTATTGATAAGTTTATAGAGAAGAATTTATATCAGCCTTAACATACTATTGCATCAACATTTTATCAGGGCTCACTTGTTACATCATGGAAAAATTTGAATATTTCGCCACTAAAGATCAATGAATTATTTATGTCTAGTGTCTTATGTAAGTAGAGACGTGTACAATTTCAACTAACGTCCGTATTAATTTGATTTCCGATGTAAATAAACTCCCTTATCAAAACTGAAGAATCGCGAAGAGGGAAAAAAAAAAAAAAAAAAAAAAAAAAAAAAAAAACATATCTCAAACTTGTAATCGTTTTAGACGCTACACATGATTTCTTTAACTGTCAGTGTTTCAAAACGTATCTTAAACTATGGTTACCAGATGGTATTTCAACAGAAAACTTTTAAGACATTCATAGAGAAAAGCGACACTGCACCTATAAAAATATCTTACCCGTGAATTATCACAGATCTCCAAGCGTTCCAATAAAGTCATTAACAACTAAGGACATTGTAACGTACAAATAACGAATCAGCCCTAAAACATCTTTTAGTGCTGTTTTGGTCTAAAATTTTAGTTTTCCTATGTAATTACGGCTCCAACTTTGAAGCAGAAGTTTTTAGGTACAGATTCTATTCTCTCAAATCTTACTGTAATATCCCATCTATACTTGGGTACGTTCACACACTAGGAATATCACTTTGAACCTTCGTACGGTTGAAGATATGTTTTACTGAGGTGGTTTAAACTACTTTGCATCTCACTGCAACCTGCTGGACCACGAAGCAGGACATGTCAGACGTCAAGGACGAGCGGCTGTAACATTACTTGAGAATCAGACATCACTTAACGGCCTTCGTGGCTATACCTCCACGTCTTAACCTTTTACAATTTATTTTTAATCTAATATATAAAGCAGAGTGTCCGTATGTTTGTACGTGTTGCATACAAATCTACAGTTTTATTCCAATCTTTATGAAATTTTGTACACGTAAGCTTCAATCCACGAGGACGGTCGCCGTAAGTAAAGGTGCGAGTCCGAACACGGCGACAGCGACCTACTGCAGCTGCCGACTACGACCGAGACGCAGCCGCCTGCTGCCGACCCGTTGCGGAACACAGCGGCAGGCGAGCAGCGCGGTCGCCGAGGTGTCTGCCCACTGCCGCCGTCGTTGGAGGGGGAAGACGATGACGTTGCTTTGTTCCATACTAAGAGAACACCAAAGCTGATAATGCCAATATGAAGCAGTAGAGCTTCCGATGGAAGTTACATGCCGTTGAAATAAAAAAACAATAAATAAATAATTAAAAAAATAAAATAAAAAACAAATAATAATTTAGTGCTGAATTTATTCAGGAGCTATTGCCGTTTAAATAAAAGACAGTTCAGCTTCGTACTGAGTTCTATTTCGGATGACATAAAATCACAGTGCCTAAGAAATGCAATGACTTAAGAAGAAAAATTACATTTTACACTGAGAAGTACGCAAAAACTCGTGCATTATTTACTATCTGCTCAACAACTGGTACGGAAAAGTCCCAGCGATGTGAATGTTGAAGGTGTGTTACTATCTCTTGATTGCTGATTTGTGTTGCTCTGTGGGCCCATCATTTCGTAATCAGAAGCAATGCGACTATTATTTTTCTTTCGGTTCTGCTTTATATATTGGAAATAAACTCCGTAAAATTGCTCTGATATGTCCAAAAAATAATTCAATATCATATTTGCGTCGCATAAAAGCCTTTAGTAACTTTTGCCTCTTTTCTTTCCTTTCACACTTTTAATATTGTACCATCGTTAGTTTTATTCAGTTTTATTTTCTTTGTTGGTACATAACATTAATCTATTGTCACCTCTTGTGAACTTTAAGTAGATAAACCTGTCCTGACAGTATTTTACACAAAACGCTTTATTACTCTACATAATAATTTTTAAGAACACCATTTATGTAATTACCGATGGTTAATTTCTTAATTCTTTTGAACATAAACCACCGTTTGTGTTTAGTTTTTACTTTAACAGTTACGTATTGAGGAAACTGCACTAAGTTGCTACAAAAATGAAGCAAAACGTGTTACAAAATATGAGTGCAGCTTCCTCTGAGTCTTCATTTATATGCCACGTCAAACATTTACAGGCATACATCCCTACTAATAAATAGTTTATCAGAATTTACAACAAAAATTCCCGACTGATTAAGCACAGTTCCAGGACTATTATACATTTATTCGCGGAACTTGACAATTCTTCCCTATTACAAACAACAAAAGCAAGTTTCAATCCGATCTGTAGAAGAGACAAGGCACTGATGTCTTCTGCTTTTAGTTACATCCAATGCAATGATGTCTCAAATTAAAACGAACAAAATATCAATTTACAGTTTCTTGAGGACATATCCCCAAGTGCTTCAGTGGTTATAAACAATCTTGCTTGTGGTGGGCATTTGAGCAGCAGCTGAATACTATGTATTTTCACTGTACTGTTTTAAAAGAAAACGCCTTTTGCTTCTGCAAGTAGTAAAAGGCGTTTTCTTTAAAAACATTACAGTGAAAATACATAGTTACAAACAGTGCACATATGAATCCATTCCTTGATAAATAAGTTTCGTGCACTTACTCGTCCTGTTCAACTACTGTGCTGTAGCTTTCCAGGTATCTTTTACTAAAACATTTCTGTACTCGTTATTTCCTGCGTTAAATGTTACAGGATATGTTGCTACTGTGGTTACGGACATCTTTTCGTCAGAGTTCAAACTTTCAAATGTTTGTAGAGCTTATGGGACTTAACTACAGGGTCATCAGTCCCTGGACTTACAAACTCCTTATGAACTAGCTTATAATAAAGACGGCACAAACTGCCATGCTCGTCGAGGAACAGACTCGCGTATCGTAGGATAGCGCCTCAATGCGCTCGGCCACTCCGCCGCGGCTCGTCCGAGTCTGAAGAACTCATTTCCCTGGGGTGTTGTCATAAAACCGGTCTCCGGCGGGGGGTCGGGTCGGCGACAGCGACACCACTGGTACGGGACCGGACGGCCGCCGGAGCAGGTATACGGCGACCAGTGCCGCTACCGCCGCGTTCCGCATCGCTCGCATTGCAGACAATGGGGACCAGTGGTGCCGCCGGTCGCAGGACAGCGACGACTGCCGCTTGCCGCCGGTTTCGGAATCGCACCTTAAGAATCACATACGATATATAGTTCACGAGATATGACGTCAAACAATGATATGCGCGAAAAACTGCTGCATTTTGCGACAATGCTGCTCATTTTCTCTTAAACCATTGGACCGATTTCAACCAAATGGTAAACACATTCCTTACCGTGAGGTAACAATTGCTGCATGGTTAAGAATCACATACGGCACATGGTTCAAAAATATTACGTCATAACCAATAGAAATCGCAAAATGCCATACGAGTATAATGCGGCGAGACTTTCTAAGTACACTGTATGAGAAAGACAGTACTTAGCGACTTGCAACAAACTTTAAACATAATTTCAAACCTGTATTAAACTTTTTCTCGCTGGCAACCATAGTAAAATGATCAAAGGAAAGAAAGTTTCTCGCTTACTACTTTTCCGCTGTTTATAGAGTAAAACTACGGTTCTCGGTATGACGTTACAATTTATAATTTGAACACTACAAATTGTAGCGACAGGAAATTTTACAGACAGAATACACGCATATTGTTTAGTGTACCTTCTAAATTGTATCTCAGTACGACACGTAGTTCATGAGATATGGGCACGTAATCAGTAATGTTCATGAAAACCGCCCCATCACGCACAAAGTTTTAACCTAATACTTCGTTACTACTAATTGTATTCCCAAGAGATTTTACAGACATACAGTCCTTACACAAATGACATATATATATATATATATATATATATATATATATATATATTAACCTGAAAAATGGCAGGAATAAATAAATAAATATTCGGGCAACGCCGGGTTTTCAGCTAGTTTAGGAATGCGTAAAATACTCTGTGTTCTTGCCGCGTCAAATATGGGCTCCTACCCATGTTTGACGCGACAAGTACACCGAGAGTATTTTACGCAAGAACTACGTCGCGTAAGACTTCGTACTCATTAGTTTAGGAATATTTACCATCAGTTAACAGCGGTTTGGTATTTATCTGCTACTTTAACTGGCGTGTAAATTTAATAAGTAACTCATACCAGATCAAGAGTTACTAAATACAGTGTCTTGTTGACTATTAGTGATAACCTGAAAGTTTTTTGAATTTTTGTTGTATGTTACTCTACAGACTTTCAGTATTGTGAAGTTATTCTCAGGAGGAGGATATGTAATTGGGGTAGTAAAAGAGTAGTAATGTAATTGAGGCTTCTGAGCCACCAGAGACCACAGGTCCCTTATACCAAAATAATCAGGAAATATAAATCAACAGGCTACCAAATCATCATAGTGGGGTTCGTTTTCACCCTGTATACAAATATTTACAATGGACACTACAGGAATAACATTAAGTGAAACATTATGACCCATTTATCTTTAATTTTTCTATGTGTATATGACCATACTAAACATAGAAACATGCATACGTAAGATTTCTGATCGACAACCACAATTTAAAATTAAAAACATGCACATGGAATCATTAAAATCAGTTGGTACAGAATGAATCCGTCTGTTGGCGAGAGCGTGTGGAGATCCGCTAGTCGCTAGGGATTTCCTCTGGCTCTGAGTCTGCTTCCAGCTCTAGGTCCGGCTCCGACAGTGACCTGGCCCAGCTCCGTCTCTTCGACAATTTTTGCGCCGACTTGCCCTCACTGATTCTTCTGGCCCATTTGTCGTCCTCCCACTCACACTCGCTGCCGTGCCAGCTGTACGCTTTCTCTGGGTTGTGATACCACCGTCTCATCGTGAAGTATGCAGACACCAGCAGCAGAGCATTTAGTACTGTGGAAAGAAAATTCTCATGGTAGTAGCAGTGGAAAACCAAGGGGGGGGGGTGGGGGGGGACTGATAAGTGAATTAAAAATTAAAAAGTAGTTCTATTGTAAATTTTGCAGATAAATCATGGATTATATTCAATCAAATAACACGCAAACAATCCTGAAATTAAGAAACTTTCTGGCAGATTAAAATTGCGTGCCGGAACCGGGACTCGAACCTGGGACCTTTGCCTTTCGCAGGCAAGCGCACTACCGACTGTGCTATCCCGACACGACTCACGATGCCGCCCCACAACTTTACTTCCGCCAGTCCCTCGCCTCCTACTTTCCGAAACTTCACAGATGCTCTCCTGCGAACCATGCAAGACTAGCACTCCTGGAAGAAAGGATATGGTGGAGAAATGGCTTAGCCGCAGCCTAAGGGAAGTTTGTAAAGTAGGAGGCGAGGTACTGGCGGAAGTAAAGTTGTGGGGCGGCATCGTGAGTCGTGTCGGGATAGCACAGTCGGTAGTGCGCTTGCCCCCGAAAGGCAAAGGTCCCAGGTTCGAGTCCCGCAATTTACCACAGGAGCACAGCGGTGCAGGGTCAGCGGTTAGTAAATGACGGTGGCTGAATCGGCAGTGACCGATCCGAAACCGGGCCAGTATGACCATCTCTCGCCGAGAGGGGGCGTGAGGAGGTCCCCTAAGCGGTCGGGATCGGTTTGACAGTTCGCAATTTATTGTTGTACAGTGAAAGCCACGCACTGTGCCATTGTGACACGATACTCCGGCGAAGAGCCCGTTGAACATCGTCCGATGGGACGCAAAAGGGAGGCAAAAGAGCTGCTGCCTTGGCTGCTATGTCAGCGGCCTCATTCCCGGGCACACCCACATGGCCAGGGACCCACAGGAAAGAAACGTAACAGCTGTCATCTGCTAGCAACTGGAGGGAGCGGTGGATCCGATACACGAGAGGATGGTTCGAGAAAGGGTCCTTAAGGCTCTGCAGGGCACTAAGGGAGTCCGAACAGATGGCATAGAAAGGTTGGCGGTGGCGGCAATTATACAAGACGTCCTGGTGGAGGGCAAAAACCTCAGCCGTGAAATTCGAGCACCGGTCAGGGAGCTTGTATTGGAAACGGTTGCCCCGACGACGAAGGCAGATCCAACACCGGCAGTGCTCTTGGAACCATCAGTGTAAATAAATATGGCGTTATCGAACCGCGAACGGAGTTCGACAAGCCTCGAGCGGTATACCAAATCCGGAGTGCTCTCCTTGGGGAGCGAACTAAGTTCAAGGTGAGTGTGAACCTGGGCCTGATGCCACGGTGGTAATGGGCTTTCGCTCAACCGAAAGGTGGAAGGAAGGGTAAAATCGAGCCGCTGTAGCAGGTGGCGAAACCGAACTGCAGGTGGAAGCAAGGCAATCGCAGACAACTGATATTGGCGATCGAGTGAGTCGTCAAAAAATAATCGGTAAGATGGATGGTTGGGCATCAACCGCAGGCGGCATGCGTACCAACACAAGAGCGTCACGCCGAGTGGTCAAGGGTAATACAGCAGCCTCGGCATACAGACTGTCAACAGGGCTGGTATAAAATGCACCGGTCGCCAGACGTAATCCCCGATGGTGGATAGAGTTGAGACGGCGGAGAATCGACGGCCGTGCTGAAGAGTATACAAGGCTTCCGTAGTCGAGCTTCGACTGAACAATGGCCTGGTAAAGGTGAAGCAGGACGGTACGATCCGCTCCCCATGACGTGCCACTGAGGACACGAAGAACGTTAAGGGATCGGGCACAACGGGCAGCCAGGTAGGACACGTGTGTGTACCAGCAAAGTTTACGATCCTACATGAGTCCCAAGAATTTCGTAGTCTCCACGAAAGGGAGAGCAACAGGGCCGAGATGTAGAGGGTGGAAGAAATTCCTTGTATCTCCAGAAGTTTATACACACACTTTTCTCAGTGGAGAATCGGAAGCCGTTTGCGATGCTCCAGGAATGTAGACGGTCAAGACAGCGTTGAAGAGAACGCTCCAAGAGACACGTCCGCTGGGCGCTACAATAAATTGCGAAATCGTCAACGAAAAGAGATCCGGAAACGTCGGCTGAAAGGCTATCTACGATCGGATTGATTGCAATGTCAAAGAGCGCCACACTCAAGACGGAGCCCTGTGGTACCCCATTCTCCTGGCAAAAGGTATCTGACAAAACAGAGCCCACCCATACCCGGAACGTGCGATCCGCCAAAAACGCTTGAATGAAAGAGGAAGGCGGCCCCAAAGGCCCCATGTGTGCAATGTGCGGAGAATGCCCGCTCTCCAACAGGTATCGTATGCCTTCTCCAAGTCGAAGAACACTGCTACTGTTTGTCGCTTCTTTAGAAAGTTGTCCATAATGAAGGTCGACAACGTAACGAGGTGATCAGCAGCAGAGCGGTGTCGACGAAAACCGCGAGATTCGAGGAGCCAGACCAACCGAGCGTTAACCATGCGTTCCATCACCTTACAGACGCAGCTCGTCAGAGAAATAGGACGATAACTGGAGGGAAGATGTTTGTCCTTCCCTGGTTTGGGGATGGGGACAACAGTGGCTTCACGCCAACTTGTGGGAACATGACCTTCAGTCCATATGCGACTGTAGGTGCTGAGAAGAAAACACTTGCCCGCAGGAGAGAGGTTCTTCACCATCTCAATATGGATTGAATCAGGCCCGGGAGCAGAAGATCGGGACAGGGCGAGTGCACGGTCGAGCTCCTGCATGTTGAAGGCGACATTATAATTTTCACGATTAAAAGAGTGGAAAGAAGGCGGCCGTGACTCCTCTACCTGTTTGCGAGGGAGAAAGGCAGGGTGGTAATGGGCAGAGCTCGAAACCTCCGCAAAGAAACGGCCCAATGCGTTGGAAACATCAGCGGGGTCCACGAGGACTGCGTTCTCCACGGACAGGCCAGGAATCGGGGAGTGGACCTTGATGCCGGATAAACGGCGTAGGCCACCCCAAACAACCGTGGAGGGAGTAAAACGGTTAAAAGAACTAGTAAAAGCAGTCCAGCAAGCTTTCTTGCTGTCGTTCATGATACGACGACATTGCGCTCTCATACGTTTATAATTTATGCAATTCTCCTAAGTCGGGTGGCGGCGGAAGGTGCGTAAAGCACGGCGCCGGGCTCTAAGCGCGTCGCGGCAGGCTGCAGTCCACCAAGGGACCTGGACACGACGTGGAGAAGAGGAAGTACGAGGTATGGAACGTTCGGCAGCGGTGAGAATAACCTCTGTGAGGTAGTCGACCTGACTGTCACAGTTGGGAAAATTCTGTTCGTGAAAAACAGCCATGGAAGAATAAAGCCCCCAGTCGGCTTTAGAAATGTTCCAACTGACGGGACGAGAAGATGGGGAATGATGTAGGAAATGGATACAAGGGAAATGGTCACTCGAGTACGTGTCAGAAAGTGCATACCACTCAAACCGACCGGCGAGCTGACGAGTGCATATTGTGAGGTCTATATGGGAATAGGTGTGTGTCGTGTCCGAAAGGAAGGTCGTTGCACCGGTGTTGAGGTAGACTAGATTGAGGTGTTGGAGAAGGTCCACCAAAAGGGAGCCTCTCTGACAAGGTGCCGGAGAGCCCCATAGCGGATGGTGGGCATTAAAGTCGCCTACCAACACGAAAGGTGAAGGGAGCTGGTCGACGAGGTGTAGCACATCTGCCCTAGTAAGGGCAGATGACTATGGCAAATAGATATTACAAAGGGAAAAGGAAAAGGTGGATAGAGTGATGAGGACGGCAACTGCCTGTAATTGAGTATGCAATGAAATGGGATCGAGATAGACGTCGTCCCGAATGAGCATCAGAACCCCTTCATGGGCTGGGGTACCTGCCACAGGTGGCAGGTCGAAACGCACAGAGGTGTAATGTGGTAATTCTGCACGATCACTTGGACGTAACTTAGTTTCTTGGAGACAAACTAGAAGCGGGCAGTGCAATCGAAGGAGTAGTTTTAATTCCCCCCGATTGGAACGAAAGCCGCGAATATTCCATTGAAGGAGCGCCATGATAAAAAATAAGAGAAGGGAAGATAAAAAGGAACAAGCAGGTGGGGTCACCTCGACGGCCGGTGAGGACCGGACATCGAGGGAGTACTACTGTCGACATCTAGAGGCAGAGAGTCATGTTCTATAGGTTCAAACGTTACATCTGCCACCTTCCTGAGTTTATCAGGAGGGGCTTCTTCTGCCGCCGGTAAAATGCCGGTTGCCCGGCTAACAGTAGTGCATCCCGGCGAGACAGAAGATGATCCCGGCCGACTACTGTTGGGCTACGTGACGGATGGGTCACGCCTCGGCGGGGAATGAGAGGAGCTCTTTTTCTTGTTGGCTCTTCTGGAAGAGTGACGGTGAGAAGAGGCAGTTGACGGTTGAGAAGCCTGAGAACGCAGAAAATCCTCACGGACGGATTCCTTTTTCAAAGTCCGGGCATCTTGTTTAGGTGCCCGCAGTTTAGTAGAAGTTGACGAAGACTGAACTTTAGAAGCAGCAGGAGGAAGAGGGGACGTGGAACGGGCAATCTTCGGGCTGGCGGATCGCACAACTGTGTCAGCGAAAGTGAAATCACAGGTCTGCGTACCTGCATCCTTAGTAGGTCGAGTGGAGGTGAGGACCTTACTGTATGTGCCCGCTGGGCGGACAGTGGGCTTTCGAGTCGCCAACAACTTTCGAGCGGCAGATGTTGATACCTTTTCCATAACCGGAATTTGCTGGATGACCTTTTCATCCTTATATACAGGGCAGTCTCGAGAGGAAGCCGCATGGTCACCGTTGCAATTAAGGCAGTGAGAGGACGGAGGTGGGCAATCCCCCTCATGGGCGTCCCTACCACAAGTGACATTTTGCAGCATTAGGGCAAGATTGACGGGTGTGGTTGTATCTGTGGCATTGGAAACAGCGCGTTGGATTTGGTACATAAGGGCGGACAGAGAACTTCGTACCCTGCTTGGACATTCGACGGGAGGATAACTCTGTCGAACGTCAAAAACACAGCACGAGTCGGTGTCAGCTGGTTATCTACCGTTTTCAACACCCTATGCACGGCTGTTACAGCCTGATCGGACATATAGTTTTGTATGTCTTCGTCAGACAACCCGTCAAGGGATCTCGTAAAAACTACCCCCCCGTGAAGAGTTGAGTGTGTGATGCGCTTCTACCTTGACAGGAAACGTGTGTAACAATGTAGTCCGTATCAGTTTTTGGGCCTGGAAGGCACTGTCCCCTTCTAGCAACAATGTGCCATTGCGTTGACGCGAACAGGTTTTAACAGGGCCAGCAATTGCATCAACACCTTTCTGGATGACGAAAGGATTTACAGAATTGAAATCTTTACCGTCAGTGCGAGAGACAACAAGAAATTTCGGTAGATTAGGAGAGTCTTCTTTTGCTGAGGCGAATCTATCTTACGTTTCTGAGTCAACGTCACAGAAGAAGAGAAGGAAGTCATTGTGGAAGTGTCCCCCATGATGGCGCGCTTCTTCCTAGTGGGGGCCCTCTCTGATGGGTTACCCACCTTAGGTGATTGTTCACACCTCAGGTCACACCTCCCGAGAGCTGACGGAGGGACCAATCGGCATGTTCGGAAGGTACCAGCTCGGGTAATCACCCCTCCCTGGGCCTGGCCTTTACCCGGGGGTACGTACGTGCCCTACTTGTCTACCCAGGGCAGGGAATTACGCTTTACCCAGTCACCTGCTACGCAAGATAATGCGTGGGTCGGCCTTCAGATATGCACAGGGAGGAAAGAAAAAGAAGAATAGAGGAAGTGAAGAGAAGGAAGTGTCTCGAAGGCCAAAGCGGAGACTAATGAGGAGGAAAGGAAGGCTAGGAAAGTACAGCAAGGAAAGAAAGACAGAAGCAAAGGTTAGAAAAGGAAGGAACCAAGGAAAAAGGGACTGGGACTAGAAACCACCTTCATTCGCAAAGGACGCCCGTCTCCGGGCGAAGGCGTGAACCGGGAGGGAAAGTGAAGCAGCCTGGAGCAGAAGAAAGGCTGCTTCGGCTCGGGGCCCCATGCGCGCCACACACGTACCAACAAAAGAGCTGTGGGCCCCGAGGGGGGGGGGGGGTCGGCCGCCGTACACACCATGGTGGTGTACGAGACATATCTGATATCTGAATAAAGAGCAGACAGGAACAGACTCCAATTGGCTCAGCAGAGACCTAACACTGACACCAAATGTCAACTCTTATCTCGGCCGCCCCTGCAGAATGTGGAGATCAGTTAGAGGAAAGAGTAGACGGTGGTTTTGGTGGTTAGGTAAACCACGGATGGTAGCAGCATAATTTGCAAGTAGTTGTCGCCTGATATGCAGAGGCGGCACACCGGCCTTCCAAGGAGACTAGTCACAGGGCTTGTTGGAAAGGCTTCTGTTGCAAGCCTAACCCCACAGTGATCTATTGTGTCCAACATCTGCAGAGCTGAAGGTGATGCCGATCCATAGGCAACGCTGCCATAGTCCAGTCTGGACAGAACAAGCGTCTTATAGCACTGCAGCAGCGTACTGCTGTCTGTTCCCCAAGTGGTGTTGCTAAGACAGCAGAGGGCATTAAGGTGCTGCCAGCACTTCTGCTTGAGCTGACGAATGTGGGGAACCCATGTCAGCTGGTCGTCGAACACTAACCCCAAGAAACGATACGTTTCCCATACGTAGAGTAGCTGGTCATCAAGGTAGAGCTCTGGATGTGGGTGAACAGTTCGAAGCTGACAAAAGTGCATAACGCACGTCTTGGCGGCAGTGAACTGGAAACCGTGGGAGAGTGCCCATGCCTGTGCCTTCCGTATGGCTCCCTGCAGCTGGCGTTCAGCAACACGCATACTTGAGGAGCTGAAATAGATGCAGAAGTCGTCAGCATATAAGGAGGGAGATACTGAAGAACCTGCTGCTGCTAGGCCATTAACAGCGACTAAAAACAAGGGAACACTCAACACGCAGCTCTGTGGAACCCCATTCTCCTGGATGTGCAACTAACTACGAGATGCGCCAATCTGTACACGGAATGTCCGCAGTGTTGAAGTGTTGTATAAAAATGGGGAGTGAGCCCCGAAGACCCCAACTATGTAATGGTCTAAGAATGTGGTGTCGCCAGATCGTGTCATAAGCCTTGGACAAATCAAAAAATACTGCTATCAAGGTGTACACGGTTGTCCAAGGCTGAGTGTCCTTTGCGGAAACCACCCTGACATTGAGACAGTAGACCGCGAGACTCCAGGAGCCAGCATAGCTGGCGGCTCACCATAAGCTCTAGCAATTTGCAAAGAGCGTTGGTGAGACTGATGGGTCTGTAGCTGTCCAGTTTGTGCTGCTGTTTGCCAGGTTTGAGCACCGGGACAATGGTGCTCTCTCCATTGAGAGGTAAAGACACCATCGCCCCAAATGCGGTTAAACACGGCTAGCAGATTGTGCTTCGACTACCTCATACAAGTGCTTCAATATCCGATTATGTACGTGGTCTGGCCCAGGGGCTGTGTCAGGGCAGAGTGTAAAGGCACTAAGCAATTCCCATTCACTGAAGGGGGCATTATACAGCTCCACAGGGCGAGCTGAGAAAGAGTCGCTTACACTCCTCCCACTCTTTTAGGGTGCGAAAGGCTGGTGGGTAATGCACAGAAACAATTTTGCATGTAGTGCACAGCGAAGTGTTCCGCAACTGCCTATGGATCAGTACAGACTGCTCCGTTTATGGAAATCCCAGGTACACTGAAAGAACGCTGGTAACCGTAAACACACCTGATCTTTGTCCACACCTGAGATGGAGAGGTACGTGAGCCTATGGTGGACACATACCTCTCCCAGCACTGCTGCTTGCGTCTTTTAATCAATTGGTGAGATCGGGCACGAAGCCGTTTGAAAACAATGAGATTTTCCAGAAATGGATGCTGTTTGTGACGCTGCAGAGCGCGCCTGCGGTCTCTAATGGTATCAGCAATTTCTGGCGACCACTAGGGCACAGTCTCCCGCCATGGTGATCCCGAAGAAATGGGGTTGGCACAGTCAGCCACAGAAAGAATGGCCGAGGTAACGCCGTCAACTTCGACATCGATGTTAGGATGCGTTGGAGAACTAACAATGGCAGTAGAGTTAAAAAATATCCCAATCAGCCTTATCAAGCGCCCATCGGAGCAAGCATTCAGGGCACTGACGTTGGGGTAGTGACAAGAAGATCGGAAAGTTGTCACTACCACACAAGTCATCATGTACTCTCCAGTGGACAGATGGGAAGAGGCTAGGGCTGCCAACTGTTATGTTGATGGTCGAGTAGGTACCATGCGCCACACTAAAATGCATGGGGGTGCCATCATTTAAAAGGCAGAGGTTGAGTTGAGATAGTAACGACTCAACATCTCTACCACGGCCAGTAACCACGGTACCACCCCACAATGGGTTATGGGAGTTGAAATTGCCCAATACCAAAAAAGGTGGGGGCATTTGGGCAATCGGAGCAGCCAGCACATGTTGGGGTACTTCTCTATCAGGGAGGTAGGTACACGTTGCAGATGGTAATGTCAGATGCAGCCCTTACCCTGACAGCTACGGCTTCCAGTGGCGTCTGTAATGGAACAGCTTTATTGTAAACAGAGGAGAGGACGTAGGTGCAGACTCCACCTGACGCCCTATCACAGTCTGCACGATTCCTATAGTAACCCTGATAGTCATGTAAGGCAGGGGTTCCCATCATGGGAAACCAAGTTTCCTGCAGAGCAACGCATAACACAGGTGAAGTGCTGAGAAGTTGACGTAGCTCAGCTAAGCGCAATTTCACTGGAGTACACAATCTGTTCGATTAAAGGCCATAAAGGGACAGCTAAAACACCTCATTCCATAGGTTCATCTGTTGGCGCTGTCAGTGAACCTACAGAATCCAGAACCATTGAGTCAGGAGTTGACGAGAGCGAGATCCTCATAGGAGGTAAGGAGCTCAATCTCGTCATCAGAAGCAGAAGATGTACGAAGTTGTGGCTTTAATGCCACAGAAGAGTCCTATTTCTTCTGTTTCTACATCTTGTCCTCTCGTTGCCCATTTGGTTTTAAGGGCCGGGAGGGCTTCTCAGACACGGTATCAGGGCCCGACGCAGATTGCTGAGCCCTTTGACAACGAATGTGCCGATCTGTCAGCCATTGGCTGGGATCCTCTGTGGCGCTCTGAGAGGCCACGGAAGAGAGCGCCCCGAGGGATCCCTTCCGAGCGAGAGGAGCCAGAGGAAGATGTTGCTTCTCAGGCTGGGTGACGGGGACTGTTGTCCCCAACAGTTTAGGGGGATGTGCTCCCACAGAAGGTTGTGCGGGAGCAGGAGATGAAGATCCCCCAACCATTAAGGGGGCAGGAGGAGTCTGACGGCTATGGGGGCCCACAGGAGGTATCTAAGGTGTTGGGGCCATCGTCCCTGAAGACAGAAAACAGTGGGGACGAAGTGACAGTAGCGACCAATGATTGCAATGCTACAGGGTGAAGGCGCTCTTTCTTTGCTTCAGTATATGACACTTTGTCCATCGTCTTGTACTCCATTATCTTCCTTTCTTTGTGGAGTACTGTGCAGTCCGGAGAACAGGGTGGGTGGTGTTGCCCACAGTTAACACATACGGGTGGGGGAGTACACGGAGCGTCCGGATGGGATGGGCGTCCGCAATCCCTGCATGTGGCACTAAAGGTGCACTGAGACATGTGGCCACACTTCCAACATTTGAAGCACCTCATAGGCGGAGGGATATAAGGCTTTACGTTGCACAGGCGTATGATAACCTTCACCTTTTCGGGCAAAGAATGGCCCTCAAAGGCCAGGATGAAAGCACCGGTGGCTACCTTTTTTATCCTTTGGCCCCTGTAGACGCGCCTGATAAAGTGAACACCCCACCGTGTGAGGTTGGCGCGTAGTTCATCATTGGACAGCAGTAGAAGATCACGGTGGAAGATAATCCCCTGGGTCATGTTCAGACTATTGTGAGGGGTGATAGAGACAGGATCATCTCCCAGCTTATCGCAGGCGAGTAGTGCCTTCGATTGGGCTGAGGATGCTGTCTATGAGAATGGACCCACTCATCATTTTTGACATACCAGCAACTTCACCATACCGATCTTCAAGATGCTCAACAAAGAATAACGGCTTCGTGTCATTTAAAGATTCCCCATCAGTACGTGTACACACCAGAAATTTTGGTGAGTACGCTTCATTACGATCTCTGGCCCATAGTTCTTCCCATGGCGTGGCAAGGGAAGGGAACGATTGGGGATCATACTCTACTGCTTTTTCCTCTCGGCCAGGTTTGCGTGTGGCGACGCTATTACTTGCTCGTTTCATTTTGTTCCCACGAGCAGCTAGGGATCTAAAGGTCCATCCAGGCAGAGCCCCGCTTGCCTGGGTAAGCCTTATACAACTGAGGTGCGGCAGGTTCCTCAGAGGTTGCTTGCTAGTGGCTGTTCAACCTCAACAGCCTTGCATCTCCTAGGCAGATAGCACACCTTGAGATTGAGGTTTTTTTATAGAGGTTTGTACCGTCCTCGCGAACCGGGCGATTAAGCCAAGATCCCCGGGTTCTGAAACATACAACGTTCCACCGTCGCGCAGAACGATTGGTCGTTGAAGCAAGCACAGAGCTTACGGTATAGCGGACTGTTGGCACGACACAGCCCACAACTCAGGACCCTGGGTTCACCAAGCCCATCCTCAGCAAATTAATGCTGAGCCACTGAGGGGTCCTGAGCTGCTCCTACAAGCTTTTAGAAAGAGTCATCCTAAACAAAATCGATCCAAAGCTCCATGCAGTTATTCAAGTCTAACAAGCGAGATTCAGACCCAAGAGAATTTGCACAGTCCAAGTATCACTTTAACCATACACACAGAAGTTGGATTCCAACACCACCTTAAAACAACAGTTTATTTGTGGTTTTAGGGCGCACAACTTCTATGGTCATTAGCGCCCAGACGGGAACAGAGATTCGCTAGATCTAAAATCATTGGTAACTGTCAGAACATCAAGAAGAGGCTAAGAAAGAAAGATAAAAGACAATTAAAAGGGTTAAATATCCTTCGATAAATTGGCCAAGTTGATAAAACGCAAAACTCGAGCAGCTGCTCGTGTGTCATCAGCTAAAATTTCCTCCAGAGTAGACGGAAAGTGAAGTGCTACACGAAGATGATTAAAATTAACGCAAGACAATAAAACGTGTCGCACCGTCAGCAATTCACCGCAAGAGCACAGCGGGCAGGATCGGCGGTTAGCAAATGAAGGTAGCTGAAACGGCAGTGACCGATCCGCAACCGGGCCAGGATGACCACCTCCCGCCGAAAGGGGCGTGAGGTGGTCCTCCAAGCGGTCGGGATCGGTTTTACAGTTCGCAATATATTGTTGTATAGTGAAAGCCACGCACTGTGTCATGACGACACGATACTCCGGCGAAGAGCCCGTTGAACATCGTCCGATGGGACGCAAAAGGTAGCCATGCGAGGCAAAAGAGCTGCTGCCTTGGCTGCTATGTCGGCGGCCTCATTCCCGGGCACACCCACATGGCCAGGGACCCACAGGAAAGAAACGTAACAGCTGTCATCTGCTAGCAACTGGAGGGAGCGGTGGATCCGATACACGAGAGGATGGTTCGAGAAAGGGTCCTTAAGGCTCTGCAGGGCACTAAGGGAGTCCCAACAGATGGCATAGAAAGGTTGGCGGTGGCGGCAATTATACAAGACGTCCTGGTGGAGGGCAAAAACCTCAGCCGTGAAATTCGAGCACCGGTCAGGGAGCTTGTATTGGAAACGGTTGCCCCGACGACGAAGGCAGATCCAACACCGGCAGTGCTCTTGGAACCATCAGTGTAAATAAATATGGCGTTATCGAACCGCGAACGGAGTTCGACAAGCCTCGAGCGGTGTACCAAATCCGGAGTGCTCTCCTTGGGGAGCGAACTAAGTTGAATGTGATTGTGAACCTGGGCCTGATGCCACGGTGGCAATGGGCTGTCGCTCAACCGAAAGGTGGGAGGAAGGTTAAAATCAAGCTGCTGTAGCAGGCGGCGAAACCGAACTCCAGGTGGAAGCAAGGCAATCGCAGACAACTGATATTGGCGATCGAATGAGTCGTCAAAAAATAATCGGTAAGATGGATGGTTGGGCATCGACCGCAAGCAGCATGTGTATCGACACAAGAGTATGTCACGCCGAGTGGTCAAGGGTAGTACAGCAGCCTCGGCATACAGACTGTCAACAGGGCTGGTATAAAATGCATCAGTTGCAAGACGTAATCCCCGATGCTGGATAGAGTTGAGACGGCGGAGAATCGACGGCGGAGAATCGACGGCCGTGCAGATGAGTATACAAGGCTTCCATAGTCGAGCTTTGATTGAACAATGGCCTGGTAAAGGTGAAGCAGGATGGTACGATCCGCTCGCCATGACGTGCGACTGAGGACACGGAGAACATTTAGGGATCGGGCACAACGGGCAGCCAGGTAGGACACGTGTGTGTACCAGCAAAGTTAACGATCCAATATGAGTCCCAAGAATTTCGTAGTCTCCACGAAAGGGAGAGCAACAGGACCGAGACGTAGAGAAAGTGGAAGAAATTCCTTGTACCTCCAGAAGTTTATACACACAGTTTTCTCAGTGGAGAATCTGAAGCCATTTGCGATGTTCCAGGAATATAGACTGTCAAGACAGCGTTGGAGACAACGCTCCAAGAGACACGTCCGTTGGGTGCTGCAATAAATTGCGAAGTCGTCTACAAAAAGGGATTCGGAAACGTCGGCTGAAAGGCAATCTACGATCGGATTGATTGCAATGGCAAAGAGCGCCAGACTCCAGACGGAGTCCTGTGGTACCCCATTCTCCTGGCAAAAGGTATCTGACAAAACAGAGCCCACCCGAATCCGGAACTTGCGATCCGCCAAAAACGCTTGTATGAAAAGAGGGAGGCGGCCCCGGAGGCCAAATGTGTGCAATGTGCGGAGAATGCCCGCTCTCCAACAGGTATCGTATGCCTTCTCCAAGTCGAAGAACACTGCTACTGTTTGACGCTTCTTTAAAAAGTTATTCATAATGAAGGTCGACAACGTAATGAGGTGATCAGCAGCAGAGCGGTGTCGACGAAAACCGCATTGGATAGTAGTCAGCAGGCGGCGAGATTCGAGAAGCCAGACCAACCGAGCGTTAACCATGCGTTCCATCACCTTACAGACGCAGCTCGTCAGAGAAATGGGGCGATAACTGGAAGGAAGATGTTTGTCCTTCCCTGGTTTGGGGATGGGGACAACAATGGCTTCACGCCAACTTGTGGGAACATGACGTTCAGTCCATATGCGATTATAGGTACTAAGAAGGAAACACTTGTCCGCAGGAGAGAGGTTCTTCACCATCTCAATATGGATTGAATCGGGTCCAGGAGCAGAAGATCAGGACAGGGCGAGAGCACGGTCTAGATCCTGCATGGTGAAGGCGACATTATAATTTTCACGATTAAAAGAGTGGAAAGAAGGCGGCCGTGCCTCCTCTACCTGTTTCCTAGGGAGAAAGGCAGGGTGGTAATGGGCAGAGCTCGAAACCTCCGCAAAGAAATAGCCCAATGCGTTGGAAACAGCAGCGGGGTCCACGAGGACTGCATTCTGCACGGACAGGCCAGGAATCGGGGAGTGGACCTTGATGCCGGATAAACGGCGTAGGCCACCCCAAACAACCGTGGAGGGAGTAAAACGGTTAAAAGAACTAGTAAAAGCAGTCCAGCAAGCTTTCTTGCTGTCGTTCATGATACGACGACATTGCGCTCTCATACGTTTATAATTTATGCAATTCTCCTAAGTCGGGTGGCGGCGGAAGGTGCGTAAAGCACGGCGCCGGGCTCTAAGCGCGTCGCGGCAGGCTGCAGTCCACTAAGGGACCGGGACACGACGTGGAGAAGAGGATGTACGAGGTATGGAACGTTCGGCAGCGGTGAGAATAACCTCTGTGAGGTAGTCGACCTGACTGTCAGAGTTGGGAAAAGTCTGATTGTGAAAAACAGCCATGGAAGAATAGAGCCCCCAGTCGGCTTTAGATATGTTCCAACTGGTGGGACGAGGAGATGGGGAATGATGCAGGAAGTGGATGATACAAGTGAAATCGTCACTGGAGTACGTGTCAAAGTGCATACCACTCAAACCGACCGGCAAGCTGAGGAGTGCCTATTGCGAGGTCGATATGGGAATAAGTGTGTGTTGTGTCTGAAATGAAGGTCGGTGCACCGGTGTTGAGGCAGACAAGATTGAGGTGTTGGAGAATGTCCACCAAAAGGGAGCCTCTCGGACAAGGTGCCAGAGAGCCCCATAGCGGGTGGTGGGCATTAAAGTCGCCTACCAACACGAAAGGTGAAGGGAGCTGGTCAACAAGGTGTAGCACATCTGCCCTAGTAAGGGCAGATGACGATGGCGAATAGATATTACAGAGGGAAAAGGTAAATGTGGATAGAGTGATGCGGACGGCAACTGCCTGTAGGTGAGTATGCAATGAAATGGGATGGCAATAGACGTCGTCTCGAAGGAGCATCAGAACCCCTCCATGGGCTGGGATACCTTCCACAGGTGGCAGGTCGAACCGCACAGAGGTGTAGTGGGGAAAGTCTGCACGATCACTTGGACGCAACTTAGTTTCTTGGAGGCAGACTAGAAGCGGGTAGTGCAATCGAAGGAGTAGTTTTAAATCCCCCCGATTGGAACGAATGCCGCGAATATTCCATTGAAGGAGCGCCACGATAAAAAAAAAGAGAAAAGAAGATGATAATGAACAAGCAGGTGGGGTCACCTAGACGGCCGCTGAGGATCCGACTTCGAGGGAGCACTGCTATCGCCATCTAGGGGCAAAGGGGCATGTTCCATTGGTTCGACCGACGCGTCTGCCACCTCCTGGAGTTGATCAGGAGGGGCAGCTTCCACCGCCGGTAAACGGCCGGGTGCCCGGCAGACGGAGCGTCCCGGTGAAACAGAAGACGGCCGAGTCCGACAACTGTTGGATGGCGTGACCGAAGAGTCGCGCCGCGGCGGGGAAGGGGGGGGCTGTTCTTTTTGGAAGCCTTCTTAGAAGCATGACAGGTTGAAGAAGCGGTTGACAATTGATAAGTCGGAGTCTTGAGAAAATCTTCACGGACGGGTTCATTTTTTGAACTCCGGGCAGCAGATTTGGGTGCCCGGGATGTGTGTGAACTGGTCGACGAATTCACTGTAGAACGGGCAGAAGGGATCGGAGAGGTGGAACGAGCAATTTTCGGGCTAGCCGACCTGACGACAGTGTCACAGAACGTTAAATCGCAGGTTTGAATGCCTACCTCTTTAGTTGGTCGAGGGGAGGCGAGGACCTGGCTGAAAGTACCTGATGGGAGTACAGCAGGCTTCCTACTCGCTGATAACTTCCGAGCGGCATAGGTTGAGACCTTTTCCTTCACGCGAATCTCTTGGATGACCCGCTCTTCTTTATAAACGGGGCAGTCCCATGAAGAAGCAGCATGGTCACCCATGCAATTAATGCAGCGAGGGGATGGAGGTAGACATTCACCCTCATGAGCGTCTCTGCCACAGGTGGCGCACTTGGCTGCATTTGGACAAGACTTGCTGGGATGATAGTATCTTTGGCAATGGAGGCATCACGTGGGATTTGGTATGTACGGGCGAACGGAAATGACTTCGTAGCCCACTTTCACTTTAGATGGGAGGTCAATCCTGTCAAAAGTCAAGAAGTCAGTGCGAGTCGGCACGAGGTTATTGTTAACCTTTTTCATCACGCGATGAACGGCCGTAACTCCCTGGTCGGACATATAGTTCAATATCTCCTTGTCCGACAACCCATCTAGCGATCTAGAGAAGACTACACCCCCCCCCCCCCCCCCCGCGAAGAGTTGAGGGTGCGGTGAGCCTCCACTTTCAGGGAAAGTATGTAGCAGTGTAGCCCGAAGTAACTTCTGTGCCTGGAATGCATTATCTATTTCAAGTAACAAGGTCCCATTGCGCTGCCTAGAGCAGGTCTTCAAGGGACCTGCGATCACATCGACACCCTTCTGAATAATAAACGGATTTACTACAGAAAAATCCTTATCGTCAGTACGTGATACCACTAGGAACTTAGGAATGTTAGTCAATACTGTCTGTGGCTGAGAATCATCATGTTTCCGCTTATGGGTCAAGGTTAAGGATGATTTGGAAGGTCTCATAGCGGAGGTGTCTCCCATGATTACCGGCTTCTCCGATGGCGCGCTCCTTCCTTGTGGGGGCCCTCAATGAGGGCGCACCCGCCTTAGGTGACTGTTCGCACCTCAGATCACACCTCCCGAGAACGGACGGAGGGACCAATCGGCATGTTCGGAAGGTACCAGCTCGGGTAATCACCCCTCCCTGGGCCAGGCCTTTACCGGGGGGTACGTACGTGCCCTACCTGTCTACCCGGGGCGGGGAGTTACGCCTTACCCCGTCACCGGCTACGCAGAGCGTGGGTCGACCTTCAGACACGCACAGGGAGGAAAGAAAGGAGGAAGGAGAGAAAGGGATGAAAGAGGTGGGAGAATCTCAAACGCCGAGGCGGAGATTAAAGGGTGAGTCGAGAACAAGGAGAAAGGAAAAAGAGGGGAAGGCTGAAGAACAGGAAAGGTTGGTTGGTTGGTTGGTTTGATATTTTAGGGGGACAAAACTGCGGAGGTCATCAGTCCCCCGTTCCATCAAAGAGCGAGATAAGTGTGGAAACACTGAAAAGTTCGCCCAGAGTTAAAAATGTTACGGGAGGAAAACCCCACTCAATCAATAAAATGTAAACAAATTCGACAAAGGACAACAAGGCGGGAGACAACACGATAGGACACAATCACACGGAAACAGCAAACAAGTGTGGAAATGAAATGACAAAGTCAAAGTTCGTGGTTGACCGACCATGAGAATAAAATAGGAAGGGTCAGCCACGGGGCAACACAAGCTTCATATAGAGTTGTAAAAACCGCTGTTACGAATAAAACCTAAAACAGAATCAGCCATATTGGCATCGTTACATAAAACGTCAGATAAAATTGCAGGAAGATTAAAATCCCGCCGCAGGGCGGCTAAAAGACGACAGTCCGTCAAAATGTGAGACACTCAAGGGAGAACCACAACGACAACGAGGCGGGTCCTCACCGCGCAGGAGATGGCCGTGGGTCAGCCAAGTGTGGCCAATGCGGAGCCGGCACAGGACTACCGAGTCCCGGCGAGAGGCCCGCATTGAGGAGCACCACGCAGCCGTAGTCTCCTTGACAACCCGAAGCTTGTTGGGCGTGCTCAGGTTGTGCCATTCAGCATCCCAAAGCTGATGTACCCGACGGCGCAACAAGGTACGGATATCTGAAGCTGGGAGGCCGATCTCTAAGACAGAGGCATTAACCGCCTGTTTGGCAAGCCCATCGGCACGTTCGTTGCCTGGGATGCCAACGTGACCCGGAGACCAAAGAAACACCACTGATCTGCCAGACCTAACAAGGGCAAAAACAGCCACTCGGATGGCCATCACCAATGGCGAACGTGGATAACACTGTTCCAGAGCGCGTAAGCTACTCAGGGAGTCACTACAAAGAAGGAAAGACTCACCTGAGCAGGAACGCATATGCTCGAGAGCACGGAAGATGGCCACCAGTTCTGCAGTAAGAACACTGCAGCCTTCTGGCAGAGACAGCTGCTCAACATGGTCACCATGTACGTAGGCAAGGCCAATGCGGCCGTTTACCATCGAGCTGTCCGTATAAACAATGTCGTAGCCGGGGTGCTCAGCAACGACAGCAAGAAACTGGCGACGGAGAGCCTCAGGGGGAAGCGAGTCCTTGCGCCCGTGGGCCAAGTCTAAACGAAGACATGGCCGTGGCAGGCACCATGGAGGTGTGCGTGAATGGGCCCGAAATGGAGGTGGTAGAGGATAGGACTCAAGCTCCCCCAGGAGGGACTGCACGCGGACAGCTATTGTGTGTCCTGACCTGGGGCGCTGCTGCTGGTGACTAACAGCCACAGTAGAAAAAAGTAGGTGGTAGTTGGGATGTCCTTTGGAACTATAGACACGGGCTGCATACGCTGTCAACAGTTGCTGGCGGCGGACCCGTAGCGGGGGGACCCCGGCCTCCGCTAGAAGACTGGCCACAGGGCTGGTTCGGAAGGCTCCCGTCGCAATTCGAACCCCACAGTGGTGAATAGGGTCCAATAGGCGCAACGCTGAAGGTGCTGCAGAGCCATAAGCGAGGCACCCATAATCTATACGCGATTGCACCAAGGCTGTATAGAGTCGCAGCAGGGTGGAGCGGTCAGCTCCCCATGCGGTATGGCCCAAACATCGAAGGGCGTTAAGATGTCGCCCGCACTCCCGTTTCAGAAAACGAACATGAGGGAGCCAGGTCAGTCGGGCATCAAAAATCAGGCCGAGGAATCGGTGGGTGTCCACAACAGGAAGCAGTTGGCCGTCAAATAGAGTTCAGGGTGGGGGTGCACCGTCCGACGCCGACAACAGTGCATTACACGTGTTTTGCCGGCGGAAAACTGGAAGCCATGATGCTGAGCCCACATGTGTGCCTGGCGGATGGCCGCCTGGAGTCGGCGTTCAGCAGCACTTGTTGTGGTGGAGCAGAAAGATATGCAAAAATCATCGGCGTACAGGGAAGGAGACACCGATGACCCCACAGCTGCAGCCAGGCCATTAATGGCCACCAAAAACAGTGAGACACTCAGCACAGACCCCTGTGGGACCCCATTTTCTTGGATGTGGGGCGAACTATGGGCAACACCGACTCGCACCCGAAACGTGCGGAGTCGGAGGAAATTTGCAATAAAGATGGGAAGTGACCCCCGAAGGCCCCACTCATGCAGTGTAGCAAGGATGTGATGCCGCCATGTGGTATCGTAGGCCTTCTGAAGGTCGAAGAAAACCGCAATGAGGTGCTGACGACGGGAAAAAGCTGTTCGAACCGCTGACTCCAGGCACACCAGATTATCTGTCGTAGAACGACCCTGGCGAAATCCACCCTGCGATGGCGCCAGAAGGCCTCGGGACTCGAGCACCCAAGTCAAGCGACGTGCGACCATTCGTTCGAGCAACTTGCATAGAACGTTGGTCAGGCAGATGGGACGATAACTATCAACCTCCAGTGGGTCCCTGCCAGGCTTCAGCACCGGTATGATGACGGCTTCCCGCCACTGGGACGGAAACTCGCCACTACCCCAAATGCGGTTGAATATCTCGAGGACATGGCGCTGAGAATCCCGCGAGAGGTGTTTGAGCATCTGTGCATGGACACGGTCGGGACCGGGAGCCGTATCTGGGCAATTGGGCAAGGCACTAAGCAGCTCACTTTCGGTAAATGGGGCGTTGTAGGACTCCCGAAAGCGCGTCGCAAAGGAGAGGCGCTGTCGCTCCACACGCTCCATGCGGGAGCGAAATGCTGCACTGTAGTTAGCAGATGCAGAGCACCTAGCGAAGTGATCAGCAAGATGTTCAGCGATCACAGTCGGGTCTGTACACATAGTCCCATGGATAGAAAGCCCAGGGACGCTAACAGGAGGCTGGTGGCCATAGAGGCGCCTGATTTTAGCCCACACCTGAGATGGAGGGACACGAGAACCTAAGGTCGAGACATACCTCTCCCAACATTCTTGTTTGGCTCATTTGATGAGTTGCCGAGCCTTGGCACGAAGTCGCTTGAAAGCGATGAGGTTGGCCACTGATGGGTGCCATTTGTGACGCTGAAGAGCTCGCCTACGTTCTCTGATTGCGGCAGCGATTTCCGGCGACCACCAGGGCATGGACCTCTGCCGGGATGAACCAGAAGAAGACAGGATTGCAGACTGAGCTGCAGAGACAATGGCGTCTGTTAAATTATCGACCACCACATCAATGTTAGTGTCCGGCAAATATCGAACAGTGGCAGCAGTTGTAAATGCACCCCAGTCAGCTTTGTTAAGAGCCCAACGGGGCAAACGGCTAGGGCAATGACGCTGGGGCAGTGACAAAAAAATCGGAAAGTGGTCACTGCCACACAAGTCGTCATGCACTCTCCAATGAAGAGATGGTACGAGGCCAGGGCTGCAAATAGAGAGGTCGATGGCCGAGTAGGTGCCGTGTGCCACACTGAAATGCGTGGGAGCACCTGTATTTAAAATACAAACGTCGAGCTGGGAGACAAGATTTTCTATCTCCCTACCTCGGCCAGTAGTCATGTCGCCACCCCACAAAGGGTTATGGGCGTTGAAATCGCCCATGAGGAGGAAGGGTGGGGGGAGCTGAGCAATCAGTGCAGCTAACACGTGGCAGGGGACTGCACCATCAGGTGGAAGATAAACACTGCAGGCGGTTATAGCTAGTGGTGTCCTGATCCGAACAGCCACTGCCTCCAAAGGTGTTTGAAGGGGCACAGCTTCACTGTAGGCAGAGTTGATGACATGAATGGAGACGCCACCAGATGCTCTGTCATATACAGGACGATTCGTGTAAAACCCACGATAGCCACGAAGGGCTGGGGTTCGCGTTGCCGGAAGCCAGGTTTCCTGGAGGGCAACGCACAGTACATGAGAAGAGCTTAAAAGTTGTTTCAGCTCTGCTAGGTGGGAAAAATAACCGCCGCAATTCCACTGGAGGAAAGTGCTGCCTAAGGACTGGGGAGGCATGAAAGTGATTAAGAGATGCGGTGCGCCTCAGTGTCACTTGCCGCCACCCGCTGAGGGTCTGTGGTGTCCATATCCATTGCGTCTAGGGTGTCTGTAAGAGCGAGGTCCTCTTTAGACGCAAGGATTTCGACCTCATTGTCTGAGTCAGAACTGGTAGCGGACGGCATCGAGGAAGCCGCCTTTGCCGCCAGCTCTTTCTCCTGAGGTACATCCTTTTTCCTCGCCCGCTCCCGCTTGGGTTTGGGCTTCGGTGCTCAAGTGGGCTTCCCAGAAATTGCGTCGGATGTCGACGCAGATGGGGAGGCCCGGCTACCAGCAGGTACCTGAACTTTGAGCCACTGGCTGACGTTTGGCTGCGACGAAACTGGCGTTTCGGAGACCTCAAGATACCCTTTCCGTGCAGCTATAGGTCGACTGACATCCAGGGTGTCAGACACAGTGGGAACTGCAGGAGGTGGTGGAAGGGGCTCGTCAGGCCCTTTCCCTGAGGGAAGAGCCGGAGAAGGAAGACATTTCTCCGGCAGAGGGACGGGGTTCAAAGACCCCGTTGAAGGGGGAGGCAAAAGCCTCGCAGAAGAAGGTGCTCCCCCTGGCGTCTGGGGAGCGGAGATTAACTGATGGCCCAAAGGGCCCACAGAAGGTGTGATAGGGGGTCGGGAAACCGCCCTCGATGGAGGTGATGACACTGTGGCAGCAGCATATGTAGTCATCATGGATACCGGGTGGAGTTTCTCATACTTGCGGCGGGCCTCAGAGTAACTTACGCGATCGAGGGTCTTATATTCTACGATCTTGCGCTCCCTTTGGAAAGCAGGACAGTCCGGTGAGCAAGGCGAGTGATGGCCGCTGCAGTTGACACAAGAAGGTGGTGGGGTACAAGGTGCATCAGGGTGTACAGGACGGCCACAGTCACGACAAATAGGGGCTGCGTCGCAACGGGAAGACATGTGTCCAAACCGCCAGCACTTGAAACAGCGCATGGGTGGAGGGATGTACAGTCGGACATCACATCTGTACGCCATCACCTTGACCTTCTCGGGCAAGGTATCGCCGTCGAAGGCCAAGATGAAGGTCAAGATGAAGGCCCCGGTTGCCACCCTATTGTCTTTTGAACCCCGAAAGACACGGCGGACAAAATGGACACCGCGTCGTTGCAGGTTTTCGCGCAACTCCTTATCAGACTGCAGTAAGAGGTCACGGTGAAAAATGACTCCCTGCACCAGATTCAAAGTCTTATGTGCCGTTACAGACACTGGCACGTCGCCAAGCGTAGTGCACGTGAGCAAAGCACGAGACTGTGCAGGGGACTCTGCCTGTATAAGAATAGACCCGTCTCGCATCTTGGAAATTCCCGCAACCTCACCGAACTTGTCCTCTATATGTTCAACAAAGAACATGGGCTTGGTTGCCTGGAAGGATCCCCATCTGTCCTAGTACATACCAGAAATTTCGGGACATACGACTCATTATGTCGATCCCCACGTTCCCGCCAAGAAGAAGTCAGGGAAGGAAACGATGAGGGATCATAAGTAACTGCATTGAACTTACCTCGCTTAGAGACACCTGTCTGACCAGGATTTTGGTGGCTGGATTTATTTCGCTTCATTGCGAATCATCCGCCCCGATGCCACCCACTCCGAACAGGGGCTCTCCTCATGGGCGCCACCCAGCCACAGCAATGTCACCTGGCAGGATGACCGTTGCCGGGAGTCCTGATGCTCCATGGTGACAAGCATCTACTCCTAGGCCTGCATGAGGAGCTTACAGGTCTGGCATCGGTAGAGCGATCCCTGCGTTGTCAGGGGGCTACAGCCAAGAGGGTACATGACGACCCCACCACAACGGACTGGCTACCGTGTTGGCTTTCTGGCGCTATGTGAACCATCATAATCGAGAGTGCTGAGATATCGGTGCACAATGGACGCGACTTGCATGAAAAAGAGATGGCATCCCCGATGGCAGAATAGAAGCTGCAGTCGCAAGTCCATTCCATGATGGGTGCGTAGGATGGCATGGCACGAGAATTACATGTAGCACCACGTAAGGTGTCCTTCCCCAAATGGTTCGCTCTTCTGAAAAAATTTTGAAAAATGGAGGGTCAAACCCAAATAGGGGACCTCAGACGGAAAGCCGAAAAGTATGAAGACTCCTTTTAGTCGCCTCTTACGACAGGCAGGAATACCGCGGGCCTATTCTTACCCCCGAACCCGCAGGGGGGGAAGAACAGGAAAGGAAGAGGACCAAGAAGAGGAGAAGACAGGAGGAGGTGAAAAAGAAACCTTGGACTGACTGAAAACGCCCGTCTCCGGGCGAAGGCACAAACCGGGGGGAAAGAGGGAAGCGGCCTGGGAAGGAAGAAAGGTCGCTTCGGCTCGGGGCCCCGTGCGCGCCACACACATACCCACAAAAGAGCTGTGGGCCCCCTGGGGGGGGGGGGGGAAGCCTGCGGTGTGGGTGATTTGGCGAGGCATGGACGTAGGCGACATACGATACCAGCAGTTACTGTCGGCGAAATCTTAGGGGAGCGACCCCTCCTTCAACAAGAAAGCTCGTGACCGGACTAGTGCCAAGGTAGCGATGTGTCTCCTCTATGTCAAGTAGTTTATCAGCACGATATAGCTCCAGATGCAGGTGAACCGTGTGATGGCGATAAAAATGCATGACACTGGTCTTAGATGCAGTGAACTGAAAACTATGGGCAAAGGCCCAAGATTGTACTTTTCAGATTGCACCTTGCAGCCGTTGTTCAGCGACACCAATGTTTGTGAAGCTATAATATAGGCACAAGTCATTGAAAAATAGGGAGCAAGAGACCTATGAACCAACTGCAGCTGTGAGACCGTTAATTGCCCCCAAAATGAGGGCGCACTTAGAACAGAGCCCTGTGGGACTTTTCTTGGATATAGGGGAGACTCAAATAGGCACCAACCATAACACAAAAGGTGTGATAGGGGAGAAAGTAATATGATGGAACCAGGTGGCGTCATACTCCTTCTGAAGGTATAAGAAGATGGCGATGAGGTGCTCACGCCGAGCCAATGCTATTCGAATGGCTGACTCCAATGTCAAGGTTGTCGATAGTGGATCGACCCTGAAAGAAGTCCCCTGATCTTCAAGGATCCAAAAGAGCCGCCGACTCGCCAATTGTTCGAGGAGCTTGCATAAAACGTTGGTGAAGCTAATCTGGCGGTAACTATAAGCCACCTGTGTATTGGCGCCAGGTATCAACACCTGGATGATACTGTCGCGCGCCTTTGGAACGGGAAAACACATTCAGCCCAAACAGTGCGAGCAGTTGATGTCGATAATCCGACAGGTGACGAAGGAAGTGGTTATGATCGCGCTCTGGTCCTGGAGATGTATTGGGGCATGTAGCAAAGGAGAACTCGCAGTCACTGAAAGGGGCGTTGTATATTTCCTGGCGACGCGTACGAAAAGGTAACTCGCCATTCGACCCGCTCTTTGATTGGTGCGGATGTCCGCACTGTAAGTTACAGTCGCTGAGCTATGAGCGTAATGTTCCGTCATGTACTCAGCGATAGCAGCTGGAGGAAAGTATGTAGAGCAGATAGTGATATCGCATCCTGCCCGAATTCTCACAGCCACCGTCTTCAGCGCTATGCTAAGTGCACTGGGAACAATGGCAAAAACAGATACAGGCACCTCTGGAAAGCCTGTCACAGGCTGCACGATTTTTATAGTTGCCCCGATAGCCACGATTGGAAGGGGTCTGCTGAACAGGAAACGAAGTTTCCTACATGGCTACACAAAGTACAGGGAAGTGACAATAACTGGCGCAAACTCAGCTAGGCGGTGGAAATAACCACCGCAGTTCCACTGAAGGGTAGTGCTATAGGTGTACTGAGATGTCATGATTGTTCTGACCATTTAATTTACGCCTCAGTTCCATCTTTTTCCGCCGCTTAAGTGCTTGTGGCATCAATATCCATCGATTCTGGGTGGTCGGTGAGTACTAGGTTCCCAGGACTCACTCTCCACCCTATCCTCATAATCAAGTTTGGGAGGCCGATAGCTGGATGCCGTCGGAAGCGATTTTTCGTCTCTTTTTCTCTTTCCTCCCGCTGTTCTGTTGGTTTAGAGTGTTGGGAGGGCTTCTCTGAAGTGACTTTAGGAACCGATGAAGATCGAGAAGCCCTTTTACCAGCAGCGTTTGGATACTTCAGCGAATGGCTGGGATCCTCCATTTTACTAGAGGAAATGTCGAAGGGACCATCCCAAGGGACCCCTTCCTAGTGTGATGAGCTGGAGGAAGTCTTAGCTTCTCTGACTGGGGATTGGGGACTGATGTCCTCATTGGTTGGAGAAAGTTACTCCCACAAGTGGTGTGGGGGAGCAGCATACGAAGAAGACCCCCTAACCATCATGGGGGGCAGATGTCTGCCAGCCCTTGGGGGCCACAGTAGTAGGCAAAGGATTGATTGACATCATCCTCTCAGAAAACAGTGGCGACGCAATGGCTGCAAAATATGACTTGAATTTGCTAGTATGTAGCCGCTCGTACTTTTTTGATTCAGTGTAAGAACGTCTCTCCACCTTGTATTCGATCACTTTCCTCTATTTATGGAGTTTCGTGTAGTCCGTTGAGCACAGAGGGGTGGTTCTGTTTACAATTGAGACAGGCAGGAGGCAGAGCATAAGAAGGATCCGAATGGAACGGACGCCCATAGTGTCTACAAGTGGGACTAGAAATACACCAGGAAGACGTGTCCGAATTTCCAGCACTTTAAGCACAACATCGGTGGAGAAATGTAAGGTTTTACCTCGCATCAGTGTATCATCTTGACCTTTCCTGGAAAAGAATCGCCTTCAAAGGCCAAGATGAAGGCACCGGTGGCAATCTTTTTGTCCTTCGGCCTCCTGTAGACGCGTTGGGCGAAGTGTACACACCGTCGTTTGAGGCTGGTGAGTAGCTCGTCATCCGACTGCAGGAGGTGGTATTTATGAAAAAGAATCACCTGTGGCATGTTGAGACTTTTATGCAGAGTGAAAGAAATATCGCCCAGCTGTAGCATGCAAGTAGTGTCCGCGATAGGGAAGGGGACGCTGTTTCTATCAGAATGGAACCGTTACCCATCTTTGACATTCATGTGACTTTGCCATATTTATCTTAGAGGTTTTCCATGAAGAAAAGAGGGTTTGTTGCCACGAAGGATTCCCCGTCAATTCTGCTGCACACTAGAAATTTCAAGTGAGTAAGGCTCATCCCTATCTTTAGTCGTCATTCCTCCCATGGTGTAGCCATGGAAAGAAACGTTTGTCACACGTCGCTCCATTAAGTCAACCCTTCCACGCTGAGAGACGGCAGAGTGTGTCCGCCAATGACATTCTTAAGTCGTTTCATTCTGTTCCCACGAGCAGCTACGGAAGTAGAAATCCACCCAGGTAGAACCTCCCTTGCCTGTGTAAGCCTGATACAACTGAGATGCGGCAGGTTCCCCGGAGGTTTCTCACTACGACTGTTCCACCTTAACAGCCATGCAACTCCTCGGCAAGTAGCACACCTTGAGTGTTTGAGGTTTTTACTGTCTTCGCTACCTGGGCGATTCACCTTACAGTGTGGAGGACTGTTGCCGCGATGCAGTCCCTAGCTTAGGGTCCCCAGAGGTTCACCAAGCCTGTATTCAGCAAAATAATGCTGAGCCCCCAGAGGAGGGAAACCAGAGCAGCAGCAGCATCCACTGGAATCTTGTTCTTGTTGCAAGACAACTTCTCTTTCTTAGGTTTTGATGACTGAGTAGGTTTCTCTGATTTCAGGAAATAGTGATCAAGAAGCCCTGAGACCATCAGCGGTTGTTTCAGCCACTGGGTAGCATCCAGTTGCATACTTGCAGTAAACTTTGATACTAGTTTCCCAAAGGAACTTAATCCTATTTTGTTTCATCTGATGGATGGGGCTTGTAGCCCCTATCAGAAAGGTTCCTATTCCTCCCAAAGGAGTAAAGTGGCCACAGGTGAAAGATCTCATAACCATTAAGAGGGGGAGAGGGGTGTGCAGGTGTAGAAGATATGCTAAGGAGGCCTACCTAGAAAACAAAATAGGTGGAGTTGCAATAACTAGATAAGAAGACGACATAACTACAGACGTATGTGCAGGATGAAGACGCTAGAACTTCTGTTTGGTCACTTGGTAAGTTAGTCTCTCCTGGTAAACGGTGTAGTCTGGCACATGGGGAAAATGGCGCTCTTCACATTTGACAAAAACAATGGGAGGGACATAAAGACTATTCATGTCCAACAGACGCCCACATGATCAACAAGTGGGGCTGGCGTTGCATCACTAACGTGTATGCCCAAATATCAGGAATTTGAAGCCCTGGTTAAAAATGGGAAAATATGGATTCTAGTCACCTGTAGACCATTACCTTGATCTATTAATAGTAACTGATGACCCTCGAAGGTGAAAATGAATGCTGTGGTAGAAACCATGTCCTTAGGACCTCTATGGACACGGTGGACGAAGTGGGCATCCCATAGCTCAAAGTCAGCACACTGTTCATCAGACTACAAGAGGTCATAATCAAAAATAACATCCTCGACCTTATTGATACTTATGGGTAGCAACAGCTACGATGTCAACCAGCTTGTTGTTGTTGGGTGTTTTAAAGGGGGCTAAACGGCTAGGTTATCAGTCCCCTGTTCCTAGCAGAGAGAGAGAGAGAGAGAGAGAGAGAGAGAGAGAGAGAGAGAGAGAGAGAGAGAGAGAGAGAGAGAGAGAGAGAGAGAGAGAGAGCATCTGTTAGTGAGCACGTAAGAAATAGGCCACGTCTAATGCACGAGACGTTCAAGGTGAGAATGCATGCTAAGGCAACAACATTAAAAGGAAAAAAAAATCACTAAAGCAGTGGACCAAAGAGAGAATAACACTAAAAGAGCACAGCAGAAGATTGTGGCTGGCTGATCACAAAGATAATATAGGATGAGCCAGACATTCTGCACACACTAAAATGCCAGTCAGAGATGGGACTGAAAGGATGAAAGTAAAAACAGATTAAAACCGGTTAAATGGCGGGTGCCTGAAATATCAGGTGTAGGGACCCACTATTAAATCACATGATAAAAACCAGCAGCGCGAATAAAATCTAAAACACGTTCGACCATAGCAGCATCGTCTCATAACATAAAAGAAGGCGCATCTGGCAGATTAAAAGATTGTCGCAAGGCAACTAAAAGTGGACAGTCCACCAGAATGTGGATCACTGTCAAGGGGTCGCCACAGTCACACTGTGGTGCGTCCTCCCGCCGAAGAAGGTGGCCATCCGTCAGCCATGTGTGTCCGATTCGTAGGCGACAGAACAACCGATTCCCTACGAGACGACCGCAGTGAGGACTTCCACGCAACCGTAGAGAGCTTCACTGCACGAAGCTTGTTGGGTTGAGCGGAGTCAGCCCACTCGGAATCCCACAGGCCAAGGATCCTCCGATGGAACTTCAGTCGGAGATCAGTCTCCGGAAGACCAATAGCCAATGGACTGGAGGAAGTAGCCTGCTTAGCCAGCTGATCCACACGTTCGTTTCCAGGAATGCCGATGTGGCCTGGGGTCTAAACAAAGACCACCGAGCTACCAGACCGAACAAGCCTGGAAACAGACTCCTGTATGGATTGCACCAAAGGGTGTTTCGGGAAACATTTGCCGAGGGCTAGCAAGCCACTCAGGGAGTCAGAACAGATGACCAGAGACTCCCCAGGGCACCCTCTGAGATGTTCAAGTGCCCGATAAATGGCAACCAGTTCCGCAGTGAACACGCTACTTCCACAGGGCAGTGAATGCTGTTCGATATGCTCACCATGGACGTATGCATAGCCAGTACGGCCGTCGACCACAGAACCATCCGTGTACACGACTTCCGCGCCAGAGAACGACTCTAAAACCGCCTGAAACTGGCGACGGAGACTCAGTGGCGCTACAGAGGCTTTTGATACATGCGCCAAGTCCAGCCGAAGCTGTGGACGTGAAAGACCAAGGAGCGGTACGGTAAGGCCAGTGAAAAGTAGAAGGGATAGGAAGAGACTCAAGAGACGACAGGACGGAACGAACAAGGACCGTGATCGGATGACCCGACCTCGGTCGTTGTCGTGGAGATGGGAGTGCAGCAGCTGGAAAAAGAAGCCTGCGATTCGGATGGTGCGGTATTGCATGAACATGGGCAGCATAGGAGGATAACAGATGCTGCCGACGAAATCGCAGGGGGAGGACTCCAGCTGCAGCAAGTAGGCTTGCCACTGGAATTGTCCGAAAGGCCCCTGTCGCTAAACGGACGCCACTGTGGAGTACTGGGTCCAAGACCTGTAATGCAGATGGGGCTGCCAAACCATACACAAAGCTCCCATAGTCTAAGCGTGATTGAATTAGTGCTCTGTAGAGCTGCAAAAGACTCGTACGGGCAGCTCCCCAAGTAGTGTGGCTGAGGCAGCGTAGAATATTGAGGTACCGCACGCACTTCTGCTTGAGCTGGCGAAGATGGGGCACCCATGTGAGCCGGCTGTCGAAGAGCATGCGAAGAAATCGGCGAGTCTCTTCGACACAAAAAAGTTCGTCATATAAATATAGCTCTGCGTCCAAATGGACAGCTCGACGGCGGCAGAAGAGCATAACCCGGGTTTTCGATGGAGAAAACTGGAACCCATGGGTTGAAGCCCACGACTGCGCCTTTTGAATGGCTCCCTGTAGCCGCCTTTCAGCTACCCCAATGCTAGCTGAGCTGAAATATAGGCAGAAGTCATCAGCGAACAAAGAGGAAGAAACCAATGACCCTAGTCCCTCAGCCAATCCATTGATGGCAATTAAAAATAGGAGTACACTAAGGACAGAGCCCTGTGGGACACCGTTCTCCTGGACGCGAGAGGAGCTGAGGGAAGTACCAACCCATACCCGAAAAGATCGGAAGGAAAGAACGGTTTGAAGAAAAGGTGGAAGCGGACCTCTCAGGCCCCAAGCGTGCAGTGTAGCCAGAATGTGGTGGCGCCAGGTGGTGTCTTACGCCTTTCTGAGGTTGAAAAAGACGGCAACAAGATGCTCACGCCTGCTAAATGCCATACGAATGGCAGACTCCAGGGCCACTTTTTTGTGGTTTTAGGGCGCACAACTTCTATGGTCATTAGCGCTTAGTCAATAACATAGATTCGCTACGATCTCAAAAAAATGGTGACTGTCAGAACATCAAGAAGAGGCTAAAAACGAAAGATAAAAGACAATTAAAAGGGTTAAATATCCTTGGATAAGTTGGCCAAGTTGATAAAACGCAAAACTCTAGCAGCTGCTCGTGTGTCATCAGCTAAAATTTCCTCCAGAGTAGACGGAAAGTGAAGGGCTACACGGAGATGATTAAAAAGTACGCAAGACAGTAAAACATGTCGCACGGTCAGCAGTTCACCGCAGGAGCACAGCGGCCCAGGGTCAGCGGACAGCAAGTGACGGTGGCTGAAACGGCAGTGACCGATCCGCAACCGGGCCAGAATGACCTCCTCCCACCGAGAGGGGCGTGAGGAGGTCCTCCAAGCGGTCGGGATCGGTTTTACAGTTCGCAATTTGTTGTTGGACATTGAAAACCACGCACTGTGCCATTGCGACAGGATACTCCGGCGGAGAGCCCGTTGAACATCGTCGGATGGGACGCAAAAGGTAGCCACGCGAGGTAAAAGAGCTGCGGCCTTGGCCGCTATGTCGGCCGTCTCATTCCCGGGCACACCTACGTGGCCAGGGACCCACAGGAAAGAAACGTGACAGCTGTCATCTGCTAGCAACTGGAGGGAGCGTTGGATCCGAACCCGCGAGAGGATGGTGCGACAAAGGGTCCTTAAGACTCTGCAGGGCACTAAGGGAGTCCGAACAGATGGCATAGAAAGGTTGGCGGTGGCGGCAGGTGTACAAAACGGCCTGGTGGAGGGCAAAAAGCTCAGCCGTGAAGTTCGAGCACCGGTCAGGGAGCTTGTATTGGAAACGGTTGTCCTCGACGACGAAGGCAGATCCGACACCGGCAGTGCTCTTGGAACCATCAGTATAAATAAATATGGCGTTATCGAACCGCGAACGGAGTTCGACAAGCCTCGAGCGGTATACCAAATCCGGAGTGCTCTCCTTGGGGAGCGAACTAAGTTCGAGGTGAGTGTGGACCGGGGCCTGATGCCACGGTGGTAATGGGCTTTCGCTCAACCGAAAGGTGGAAGGAAGGGTAAAATCGAGCCGCTGTAGTAGGCGGCGAAACCGAACTCCCGGTGGAAGCAAGGCAATCGCAGACAACTGATATTGGCGATCAAGTGAGTCGTCAAAAAATAATCGGTAAGATGGATGGTTGGGCATCGACCGCAGGCGGCATGCGTACCGAAACAAGAGTATGTCACGTCGAGTGGTCAAGGGTAATACAGCAGCCTCGGCATACAGACTTTCTACAGGGCTGGTATAAAATGCACCGGTCGCCAGACGTAATCCCCGATGGTGGATAGAGTTGAGACGGCGGAGAATCGACGGCCGTGCAGAAGAGTATACAAGGCTTCCGTAGTCGAGCTTCGACTGAACAATGGCCTGGTAAAGGTGAAGCAGGACGGTACGGTCCGCTCATGACATGCCACTGAGGACACGAAGAACGTTAAGGGATCGGGCACAACGGGCAGCCAGGTAGGACACGTGCGTGGACCAGCAAAGTTTACGATCCAACATGAGTCCCAAGAATTTCGTAGTCTCCACGAAAGGGAGAGCAACAGGGCCGAGATGTAGAGGGTGGAAGAAATTCCTTGTATCTCCAGAAGTTTATACACACAGTTTTCTCAGTGGAGAATCGGAAGCCGTTTGCGATGCTCCAGGAATATAGACGGTCAAGACAGCGTTGAAGAGAACGCTCCAAGAGACACGTCCGCTGGGCGCTACAATAATTAGCGAAATCGTCAACAAAAAGAGATCCGGAGACGTCGGCTGAAAGGCAATCCACGGTCGGATTGATTGCAATGTCAAAGAGCGCCACACTCAAGACGGAGCCCTGTGATACCTTATTCTCCTGGCAAAAGGTATCTGACAAAACAGAACCCACCCGTACCCGGAACTTGCGGTCCGCCAAAAACTCTTGAATGAAAAGAGGAAGGCGGCCCCGAAGGCCCCATGTGTGCAATGTGCGGAGAATGCCCGCTCTCCAACAGGTATCGTATGCCTTCTCCAAGTCGAAGAACACTGCTACTGTTTGACGCTTCTTTAAAAAGTTATTCATAATGAAGGTCGACAACTTAATGAGGTGATCAGCAGCAGAGCGGTGTCGACGAAAACCGCATTGGATATTAGTCAGGAGGGGATGTTTGTCCTTCCCTGGTTTGGGGATGGGGACAACAGTGGCTTCACGCCAACTTGTGGGAACATGACCTTCAGTCCATATGCGATTGTAGGTACTGAGAAGAAAGCACTTGCCCGCAGGAGAGAGGTTCTTCAGCATTTCAATGTGAATGGAATCGGGCCCGGGAGCAGAAGATCGGGACAGGGCGAGAGCACGGTCTAGCTCCTGTATGGTGAAGGCGACGTTATAATTTTCACGATTAGAAGAGTGGAAAGAAGGCGGCCGGGCCTCCTCTACCTGTTTGCGAGGGAGAAAGGCAGGGTGGTAATGGGCAGAGCTCGAAACCACCGCAAAGAAACGGCCCAATGCGTTGGAAACGTCAGAGGGGTCCACGAGGACTGCGTTCTCCACAGTCAGGCCAGGAATCGGGGAGTGGACCTTGATGCCGGATAGACGGCGTAGGCCACGCCAAACAAACGTGGAGGGAGTAAAACGGTTAAAAGAACTAGTAAAAGCAGTCCAGCAAGCTTTCTTGCTGTCGTTCATGATACGACGACATTGCGCTCTCATATGTTTATAATTTATGCAATTCTCCTAAGTCGGGTGGCGGCGGAAGGTGCGTAAAGCACGGCGCCGGGCTCTAAGCGCGTCGCGGCAGGCTGCAGTCCACCAAGGGACCTGGACACGACGTGGAGAAGAGGAAGTACGAGGTATGGAACGTTCGGCAGCGGTGAGAATAACCTCTGTGAGGTAGTCGACCTGACTGTCACAGGTGGGAAAATCCCGATCGTGAAAAACAGCCATGGAAGAATAAAGCCCCCAGTCGGCTTGAGATATGTTCCAACTGGTGGGACGAGGAGATGGGGAATGATGCAGGAAGTGGATGATACAAGTGAAATGGTCACTGGAGTACGTGTCAGAAAGTGCATACCACTCAAACCGACCGGCAAGCTGAGGAGTGCATATTGTGAGGTCTATATGGGAATAAGTGTATGTTGTGTCTGAAAGGAAGGTTGGTGCACCGGTGTTGAGGCAGACAAGATCGAGGTGTTGGAGAAGGTCCACCAAAAGGGAGCCTCTCGGACAAGGTGCCGGAGAGCCCCATAGGGGGTGGTGGGCATTAAAGTCGCCTACCAACATGAAAGGTGAAGGGAGCTGGTCAACAAGGTGTAGCACATCTGCCCTAGTAAGGGCAGATGATGGCGAATAAATATTACAGAGGGAAAAGGTAAATGTGGATAGGGTGATGCGGACGGCAACTGCCTGTACGCGAGTATGCAATGAAATGGGATGGTAATAGACATCGTCTCGAAGGAGCATCAGAACCCCTCCATGGGCTGGGATACCTTCCACGGGTGGCAAGTCGAACCGCACAGAGGTGTAGTGTGGAAAGTCTGCACGATCACGGGGACGCAACTTAGTTTCCTGGAGGCAGACTAGAAGCGGGCAGTGCAATCGAAGGAGTAGTTTTAACTCCTCCCGATTAGAACGAATGCCGCGAATATTCCATTGAAGGAGCGCCATGATAAAAATGAGAGAAGAAATAAGGATAAAAACCAACTAGCAAGCGGGGTCACCTCGACGGCCGCTGAGGACCCGATTTCGAGGGAGCACTGCTATCGCTGTCCAGGGGCAAAGGGTCGTGGTCCATAGGTTCGACCGACGCGCCTGGCACCTACCTGAGTTGATCAGGAGGGGCAGTTTCCACCGCCGGTAGAGGGCCGGGTGCCCGGCAGACGGGGCGATCCGGTGAAACAGAAGACGGCCGAGGCCGGCAACTGTTGGACGGCGTGACGGATGGGTCACGCCTCGGCGGGGAAGGAGAGGAACTCTTTCTTGTTGGCTCTTCTGGAAGAATGACGGCGGGAAGAGGCAGTTGACGGTTGGGAAGCCTGAGAACGCAGAAAATCCTCACGGAAGGGTTCCTTTTTCAAGGTCCGGGCATCTTGTTTAGGTATCCGCAGTTTACTAGAGATTGAAGACTGTACCTTAGAAGCAGCAGGAGGAAGTGGGGACGCGGAACGCGCAATCTTCGGGCTGGCGGATCGCACAACTGTGTCAGCGAAAGTGAAGTCACATGTCTGGGTACTGGAATCCTTGGTAGGTCGAGTCGAGCCGCATGGTTACCGTTGCAGTTTAGGCAGTGAGGGGACGGAGGTGGGCAATCCCCCTCATGGGCGTCCCTACCACAAGTGACACTTTGCTGCATTTGGGCAATGTTCACGGGTATGGTTGTACCTGTGGCGCTGAAAACAGCGCGTTGGGTTAGGTACGTAAGGGCGGACGGAGATGACTTCATACCCTGCTTTGACCCTCGACGGGAGGTCAACTCTGTCGAACGTCAAAAACACGGTACGAGTCGGTGTCAATTGGTTATCGACCTTTTTCATCACCCTGTGGACGGCTGTCACACCCTGATCGGACATATACGATTGGATGTCATCAGACAACCCGTCAAGGGATCTCTTAAATGCTACCCCCCCGTGACGAGTTGAGTGTGCGGTGCGCTTCTACCTTAACTGGAAACGTGTGTAACAGTGTAGTCCGGAGTAGTTTCTGAGCTTGGAAGGCACTTTCCACTTCCAGCAACAATGTGCCATTGCGCTGACCAACAGGTTTTAATAGGGCCAGCAATTGCATCTACACCTTTCTGTATAACGAAAGGATTGACAGAATTGAAATCCTTTCCGTCGGTGCGAGAGACAACCAGAAATTTAGGTACATTAGGCAGAGTCTTTTTTGGCTGAGGCGAATCTAACTTACGTTTCTGGGTCAACGTCACGAAGGAAGAGAAGGAAGTCATCGCGGAAGTGTCCCCCGTGATTACCGGCGTCTCCGATGGCGCGCTCCTTCCTAGTGGGGGCCCTCTCCGAGGGCTTACCCGCCTTAGGTTATTGTTCACACCTCAGGTCACACCTCCCGAGAACTGACGGAGGGACCAATCGGCACGTTCGGAAGGTACCAGCTCGGGTAATCACCCCTCCCTGGGCCTGGCCTTTACCAGGGGGTACGTACGTGCCCTACTTGTCTACCCGGGGCGGGAATTACGCGTTACCCCGTCACCTGCTACGCATGATAATGCGTGGGTCGGCCTTCAGACACGCACAGGGAGGAAAGAAGAAGAATAGAGGAAGTGAAGAGAAAGAAGGAAAGAAGTGTCTCAAACGCCGAGGCGGAGACTAATGAGGAGGAGAAGGCTAGGAGAGTACAAGAAGAGAAAGACAGAAACAAAGGGTAAGAAAGGAAGGAACGAAGGAAGAAAAACGACAACAAGAACCACCGTAGCTCACGAAATATGCCCGTCTCCGGGCGAAGGCATAAACCGGGAGGGAAAGTGAAGCAGCCTGGGGCAGAAGAAAGGTTGCTCCGGCTCGGGGCCCCGTGCGCGCCACACACGTACCCACAAAAGAACTGTGGGCCCCCTGGGGGGGGGGGGAGCGGCCGTGGCGGAAACACCCCTGATGTGGTGACAACACACCTCTATGTTCAAGTATCCACATAAGCCGCCGGCTCACCATACGTTCGAATAGCTTGCATAGAACGTTGGTGAGGCTGATTGGGCGGTAACTATCAGCCACCTGTGGATCAGCACCAGGTTTGATCACCGGAATAATGATGGTTTCTCGCCATTGTGACGGGAAAGCCCCCTCCGCCCATAAACGGTTAAACAGGGCGAGAAGCTGGTGTTTAAACTCCATGGAAAGGTGCCGGATGAACTGGCTGTGGATGCTGTCCGGTCGTGGAGAGGTATTGGGGCATGCGGCAAGGGCAGTTTCGAATTCCTATTCACTGAAAGCGGAGTTGTACAATTCGGCTCGACGCGTGTGAAAGGACACCCGTCGCTGTTAAACCCGCTCTTTCAGTGCGCGAAAGTCGACACTGTATTCGGATGCTGCAGAGGTGCGAGCATAATGCTCGGCCATGTGTTCTGCGATGGAAATCGGGTCGGTGCATAGGGTACCCTGGATGCGTAGGCTGGGAATCGCTGCCGTTGGACGATACCCAAATAGGCGCCTAACCTGGGACCACACCCGAGATGCAGAGGCGCGACGGCCGATGCTGGCGACATACGTCTCCCAACAGTCCTGTTTACCCTGCAGGATGAGCTGTCGAGCCCGGGCCCGGAACCGTTTAAAAGCTATTAGGTTTTCTAAGGTGGGGTGTCGACGATGCCACTGGAGCGCCCGATGACGATCCCGAATGGCCTCAGCGATTTCCGGCGTCCACCAGGACACAGACTTACGCCGTAGGGAGCCAAAACTATCGTACTGGTTACCTGGTGAAACGCCATTTCCACGTCAGCTGGCAGTGGAACAGCAACCGTAGCAGCTGAGGTGTAGCATTGCCAATCAGCTCGACGGAGAGACCAAGATGGGCAGCCCGCAGGTTGAAAATCCAGGAGCAACATGGACAGGAAAATGGTCGCTGTTGCAAAGGTCATCATGGACCCCCCACTGGAAATGCGGGAGCAGGCTCTGAGTACAAACAGAGAGATCTAGTGCTTAATATGTGCCTCGTGCCACGCAAAAATGCGTGGGTGCACCAGTGTTTAACAGGCAGACGTCTTGCTGCGATAAAAGTGTCTATGTACCTACCGCGGCCTTTTGTCTGCGCTACACCCCACAAGGGATGGTGGGCATTGAAGTCCATCAGAATCAGAAATGGTGGGGGAAGTTGTGCCACCAGGGTAGCAAGGTCAGTAAATGAAATTATCTCATCTGGAGGAAGGTAAAGCGAACAGATCATCAATTCCTGCATAGCCCGGATTCGAACAGCCACCGCCCCAAGAGTCGTGTATAGAGGCACAGCGGCACTGGGGACAGTGGCAAGGACATAGATACAGACACCTCCAGAGACCCTGTCATACATGAGATTATTTTTGTAATAGCCCCGATACCCACGAAGGGCTGGGGTCCTATTAGCAGGAAACCAGGTTTCCTGCAGGGCTACACAAAACGTTGGGAAGCGGCACAATTGCTGGAACTCTGGAAGATGGCGGAAAAAGCCGCCACAGTTCCACTGGAGGATCAGAGAGCCTCCTGGTCGCTGGGACATGCTGAATTTTGCGGCGCAGAAGGGGTCACAGTATCTTCTGCCGTCGCTGATTTCTGAGGCAGAGCCTCAACGTCCATGGCTTCCGAAGAATCGGAAATTGCCAAGTGTTTGGGGGACGCGAGGATCTCTATCTCGTCCTCAGAAGAAGAGGTGGAGGGGGGTGGTGGCAAGGTGGCCAACTGGCTATCCTTCTCCTTGGGTGGTTTCTTGTCTTCTTCTTCTTGGTTTCGCACTTCTGTTTAAGCTTCTCATGCTGAGAGGGTGTTGCCAGCTCAGTCCCGAGGACTGAGGAGCGGCGTGCAGCCCTACGACCAGCTGGCGGTACTTTCTGCCATCCACTGGCATCTGCTGATTCAGCGGGAGAAACCTTGGAGGGAAGCGACCTCTTCCTAGCGCGAGGAGCCAGAGCAGGCTGTTGTGACTGGCTCTCGGGTGGGGACCAATGTCCCCTTTGGTTTGATGGTTACCGCTCCCAAAGCAGGGTCCTTGGGGGGCAATGGAATCTGAGGTGCCTCCAGTGGTTAAGGGGGCAGAGGTGGATGGTTGGGCCTGGGAGCCCACTAGGACCGACTGTACACATGGTAATTCTATAGATGAAGATGCGGCTGCAGCAAAGGATGTCTTCATGCTGATGGGATGCAGTTTCTCGTACTTCCTCTTTGCCTCCGAGTAAGGCAGCCTATCCAGGGTTTTATATTCCATGAAATTTCTCTCCTTATGCAGAACAGAGCAGGTGGGCGAGCGAGGGGAGTGGTGTTGTCCACAGTTCACACAAAATGGAGGAGGTGCACAAGGGACGTTAGGGTGTTCCGAACGTCCACACTCTCGACAGGTGGAGTTGGCAGTGCAACTGGAGGACATGTGCCCAAACCTCCAGCACTTAAAACAGCGCATAGGGGGAGGAACGTAGGGCTTCACGTCAATCCGGTAAATCATCACCTTGACCTTCTCAGGCAATGTGTCGCCCTCAAAGGCCAAGATGAATGCACCAGTAGCGACCCTGTTGTCCCTCAGACCCCTATGCACCCGCCGTATAAAATGAACTCCTCTCCACTCCAAGTTCTTACGTAGCTCTACATCGGTCTGCAACAGAAGATCTTTATGGAATATAATACCCTGTACCATGTTGAGGCTCTTATGAGGAGTGATCGTTACGGGAACTTCACCCAGCTTGTCACAGGTAAGCAGTGCTCGCGACTGTGCTGGGGAAGACGTCGTAATCGCATCTTTGCCATGCCCTACACCTCGCCGAATTTATCCTCCAAGTTTTCAACAAGAAACAGGGGCTTTGTGTTGGTAAACGACTCGCCATCAGTCCGGGAACATACTAGGTATCCGGGGGCATACGCCTCACCACGATTTCTCGCCCTACGTTCTTCCCATGGCGTTGCCAAGGCAGGGAACGATTGAGGGTCATATTTCTCAGCATTGAAGTCAACCTTACCAAGCTTTGCGACGCTGTTTTCGCGATCAGCCACGCTTTTATTAGCTCGTTTCATCTTGGTCCCACGAGCAGCTAGGGAACTAAAGGTCCACCCAGGCAGAGCCCCGCTTGCCTGGGTAAGCCTTACACAATTGAGGTGTGGCAGGTTCCTCAGAGGTTGCTCGCTAGCGGCTGTTCAACCTCAACAGCCATGCATCTCCTCGGCACGTAGCACACCTTGATTGAGGTTTTTCTTATAGAGGTTTGTACCGTCCTCGCGACCGGGCGATTAAGCCAAGATCCCCAGGCTCTGAAACGTACAACGTTCCACCGCTGCGCCGAACGATGGTCGTTGAAGCACGCACAGAGCTTACGGTGTAGCAGACTGTTGGCATGACACAGCCCACGGCTCAGGACCCCGGGTTCGCCAAGCCCGTACCCAGCAAATTAATGCTGAGCCCCTGAGGGGCAACCAGCTTGTCACAAGTGAATAAGACTCTTGATTTATCTGGGTATGCAGCTTTCATCAAAATTGAACCAATATCAGTTTTTTTCTAACTAGTTACAACTTCCATAAACCTGTCCTGTGTGTTCTTCACAAAGAATAAAGGCCTCATGGCCAAAAATGAATCCTTATCCACCTGCATAAAGACTATGTAATGGGGAAAATATTTTCTTAGCGCTTAGCCTCACATACATAGTACTTCAGTGACAGGGGACGAAATGTTTTAGGGTAATATTACTCAGCATTGTTAACTACCTTTACTTTAACAGATTGCTGGGGCTTAACTGCCCCCAGCAGGAGAAAAATGAAGCTGCTTCATGGACGAATCATCCACCATGGTGCCAACCATTTTGAATGGGATTGTAAGCACTTCTCAGATATTTAAGTTAAGGACAAAGTCAAATCGACCACCATAACACAAGTGGGATTTAAAAAAAGGATTACATAAAAGAAGGCAAGGGAAACCGTCAGCCAAAATCTAGACAGAGAGAACAAAAATTTAAACACACAATTCAGAATGTATGTAAGCATGAATAGACTTCAGTACCTACTACTACACACTATGATGGAAACTGGCTGCGCAGATAAAATGGTAAGTACTACCAACCATCGAAGCATCATCGCCGAGAATTAAACGGAGTGTAGCAGGTCTGCTGCGAGTATGCAACAAAGAGGCAAAAAAGTGATAGTCCAGCAAGATGTGGCCTACTGTCATGAAAGTTTCATAGCAACACTTTGTATGGTCCTCATGATGGAGGAAATGGCCATGTGTGAGCCACATATGGCCAATACCTAGGGAACAAAGCATACGCGAGTCACTACGAGAGGGCCTGAAGGATGACTTCCACGTGGCCGTAGAGTGCTTGATCGCACGGATCTGAATAGGGGCTCCAGCTGGTAAGGAGGAGTGGGATGCACAGGGTGGGGTGCTACAGGGGAGAGAGGGAATGGAGGACGGGAGTGAGTGTGTGTGTGTGTGTGTGTGTGTGTGTGTGTGTGTGTGTGTGTGTGTGTGTTTAGCGTAAGTCAATTTAAGTACAATGACATTTTAAGTCTAGAGACTGATAACTGCGACAGTGAAGTCCCTTAGATGTACAAACTTTTGAACATTTGTGTTTCGGTTTAAACTGTATTGTATGTAAGTCGCTACACACACTGATGCCTTACCATATTATTGTTATTGGTACCAACTACTTTCAAACATTCTGCCGTTTTAGTTATAAGATTACAACATTCATTATATATTAGGCTGACTTATGGTTACAATGCAATTACTGTTGCGTTCTTTGGCTCTCAACCAAGTTTCTGCGTGTGTGAGAATAGCTTTTGAAGAGCTATAAAACTTTTAGTTCACGAGTTAATACGCTGATACGTTTATCTAAGATCGCTTTTAGATACAGATCTTTCTGTCCAATATCAACTTAAGGATATGGAAAGAAAGGTGTCTACTCAAATGTTGAAAAGTTATGAATTATGAATTAGTAAGGGAAGCGAAAGTGCCACGCGTTTGTTTCGTGTTTTTAATCCCCCTTAAGCCTGAAGCATATAAGAAGCTTGTTTAGAAATACATAACTGTTATACAAGTAGGGAATTAGAGTAGGAGTGGCTCCAGTAGTAGTAATAGTTGAACACTAAATAGCGTGATTTTTTCTTAATTGAGAAAACTCTGGGCTACTAAGTCAGAGCAATTTTGTTTACTTACAGTAACAAATCAATTTTGTAGGTCACTCTGACATCAAACCTTCTCTAAACTTCTGCATTCTCAGAACAATTAACTACAGTCACAGCTAGTTGCTAAGCTACAGATATGCTAGATGTGTTATCAGAAGCACGTCCTTACCGATAAAACAAATAGCTACGACAGTATCTGTACGTCCATACAGTTCTCTATTGAAAGCCATCAGCATGATTTGGTATGGCAGAAGTCCACTGTGCATGACGAACCATGGAATCACCAGATAGGCCCTTCTCTGAAATAGCATGTGGAAGACATTGCAGATCTAACATTTACAATTAATGTTAAAATTTGTTGATGTAGCACAACTACGCTAAGTGTTTACTGTCAAAAGAGAGCGATACTATCTTACTCTTTGCTGCGCCTTAAGCAGACTGCCACAGACTAAGAAGTAAATGAAGCCGTTTATCATCATATGTACAGCCACCAGTCTTCCTGTAACGAGACGTTTACAAATTATTATTTGGTTCTCATAGCCTATGAAATGAAATTTTCTTATACATTTTATAGAATCAAAATTGTTGCTTTGTACAGTACCTTCTATTAATATTAACAATTTCTCGGAATAGCATTAGACATTTTACAGACACTGTGAAATGAGTCGATTGGAACTACACGATATTTGCTGGAAGGTGAAGAATTCGTAGAAGTTTAACGGAGGTCGTGAAAAAATACGTGCATAAGGGTAAGAAAATATCGAACTTTTCGCCTATGGAATTTAGGTGTGTTCGTATCTATGATTGAAAACTTTAAAGGTATATTTGAAAACGAGTGGGTAACTTAATATATTGAAATAATTAACGCAGCTGAGGATCAAATAGATAAAATGACAAGACCTAGGTGAAATCCTTTGGATATAACAGGATATATCACATGTAACTCATTAAAGAATATAAAAATTCACCAAACTGAAAAGGCGGAAAGTTATTTAAGCGTAAAAAAAATGAGTGACAAGAACTGAAATACGGCTTAGCTGAAATGGGTAGAGGACAAATAAAAGTTTATAGAAACATGTGGAACTAGGGCGAAAGAAATACCACCCATTGGTCAAGTAAAAAGGCTATTGAAGGAAAAAGGAAAGTTTGGGTGGTTGAATGATTAAAGGGGTTTAACTACAAGGTTATCAATCTGGCCTACCTGAAATAGCCGTCAGCAGACCTCATACCGAAGGCCTGTAGCGCGAAATCCAAGAGTAGAAAAGCCACTTGACTACCGTAGGACAACAAAACCTAGGGAAAAGAACACTAGGAAAAAGGGGCCCCTAGTAATTAGGTAAATATAATTTTACAAAACCTAAGAGGACGTGTTCGAAACGAATGCCTAAGTTTCTATATGCAACTAACAGATTTAAAAAAAAACTATGTTCATTTACATTATCAGGGGTGGGCACGTGAGATACTTGCTAGGCGGTCTGTGGGCACTGCGGGCACGATGCGCGCGCAGCTCAGTCCAGCCAGAACAAGCAGGACTGAAGAATGCCTGTAATACACGATCAATGTGACGTTCGAGTCTAATCCCAAAAGTGACTGCAATATAGTGCGATACAATGAATATTCGCGACGCAATGTGTAACATGTAAATATCATTTGAGGAAATTTTGCCTGTAAGACCAATCCGCTAGTACACAGCAGTACCATCGAATGTATAGGATGGAAACAGCTTCTAGGTGGCAAAGAAAATGATTTTATGTGATTACATGCTTTTATGTGGTATCTTCTTACAAAAGGCTTTGCATGTCGATTGCTAGGCTGTACATCTGTCGTGTTGGTTAGTTGGTTGGTAGGAGTAAGGAAACAACTAGGTTGTCAGTGCCTTTAGCTCACAATGGCGTTATTAGGAAGAGAGTCGCCTGATGTACTGGGTGGCTTGAAAGGACAAAGAGCTCCACCGTAAAGATCGAGCACTTTTGTTAATTGTGGTTTTAGGGCCCACAATTGCTGAGGCCATTAGCGCCCAACGCCGGCCGCAGTGGCCGAGGGGACTGAGGCGCTTCAGTAACGGTCTGCACGGCCACTACGGACGGGGGTTCGAATCCCCCGTCGGGCATGGGTATTTGTGCCGTCCTAGTTCGTAAGTAGTTCATAAGTAGTTTGTAAGTTTAGGGACTGATGACCCCGTAGTTAAGTCCCATAACCTTTACAAACATTTGAACATTAGCGCCCAACACTGCCCATAGTAAAATCGAACCGGGGTTAGAATTTAAATGGCTTTCGCCATATTTGCACGATGTATAAAAAGTAAAACTGTTAGCAGAATGCGGATCATCAGCTAAAATATCAGACATTTCCCATGGTAAGCATAGACCATGACGGAGACGATTAAATTAAAGGTTCATCACAGTGCTCACATAAGGGAGCAGGATCACCACGAAGTAAATACTGGTGGCTATAACGGCAGTGGCCAATACGTAGCCGGGCCAGGACAATCTCCTCTCGACGAGAGGGTCGAAATGACGTTGACCAAAGATCAGGCACAGGTTTAATGGCCCGCAATTTGTTCCCTGACAGGGATAACCAATGTAAAAACCAACGGGAGATGATACGCCTGGAGACTCCAGCGCGAAGGTCATCAGAGCTAGTAGAAAAAGGTAGACAGCCGAGGGAGAACTGCCTCCTTGGCAGCCGTATCCGCAGACTCATTCCCCACTCACACGTGGCCAGGGACCCACAGAAACGTCACAGTAGTTCCGCTCGCTGAAAGAGGAGTAAGGCAAATGCGGATGCTTTGTACCAGGGGATGGACAGAATATAGCGTGCGAAGGCTCAAAAGAGCATTGAGAGTCCGAGCAAATGACACTCTTATTGAGCAAGTTTCCCCGGACGTATCGGGTGGCTTGATATAATGCATACAGCTCAGCTGTAAAAATGGAACTCTAGACGATTTTTAAACGAGGCATTGCCAAGTACAAAGGCACACTCAACATGCTGCTCTGTCTTTGAGCCATCAGTGTAGATGAACAAATTGTCATCAAATTTGAACCGGAGTGCGAGAAATTTTCTGGTAAATTAAACTAGGTGTGGAGTCCTTTGGAAGAGAATGAAGGTCAAAGTTTCTACAGACTTCGGGGCTTAGCCACGGTGGAGAGGTGGTCTCTCCAGTCTAGAAAATAGCAGGCTTTGTAAACGCCGAGCTGGCCAAGTAACAAACGCAAGCATACTCCAGGTGGTAGCAGATCAGACGGGAGCATGGCGAAGAGACCAAGTGAGTCATTAAAGAAAACTGCGTACATTGGGTGTCCTCGCATGGATGACAAACGGCTAGCGTAACGGCTAAACAGGAGTTCCCGACGGTAAGAAAGGTGCCACATAACACCCGCAGCACATTGAGAGAGCGGGTACAGCGAGCTGCTAAACGAGATACGTGGGGAGACCAACTTAGCTTCCTGTCGAAAAAAAGTCCCTAGAACGTCGTGGTCTCTACAAATGGAAGTACTATGGGGCCCAGAAGAAGGGACGGGGGAAGGAACTCCTTCCGCTGCCAGAAGTTCATGCAGACTGTCGTCATCCGAGAATCGAAAGCCAGTGTCCATACTCCACGTGAGAAGAATGTCTAGATACCGCTGAAGGCCCCGCTCCAGGAGACCCGTTTGCTCAGAGCTGCTGTAGATCGCGAAGTCGTTGACAAAGAGGGACGCCAACACTCCCGGTGGTAGATGATCCGCTATAGAATTGATTGCCATTGCAAATAAAACGACGCTCAGGACCGAGACCTGGGGGAAGCCCGTTCTCCTGAATAAACCAACACGCACTTTAAAAACACGGTCTGTTAAAAATTCCCGGATAAAAATTGGCAGACGACTCCGAAAACCCCATGAATGCAGAGGGCGGAGGATGTCCATCCTCCAGCAAGTGTCGTATGCCTTTTCCAGATCAAGGAACACCGCTACTGTCTGGCGCTTCTGTAAAACGTTATTCATTACTGAAGTAGATAGGGCGACGAGATGATCCACCGCAGAACGGTGCTTACGAAACCCACATTGGACATTAGAAAGGAGATGTCGCGATTCAAGCCACCATACCAGGCGCCCGTGAATCATGCATTCCATCACCTTGCATACGCTACTGGTGAGGGAAATGGGGCGGTAGCTGGAAGGGAGACATTTGTCCTTCCCAGGCTTTGGTATGGGAATGACTATGGCTTCACGCCAGTGTTGCGGAAAAGTGCCTTCTAGCCATATGCGGTTGTAGGTAGCCAGTAGGAAGTGCAAGCTCGTTGGTGAAAGGTGTTGCAACATCGCTACGTGAATGTCATCTGGTCCTGGAGCGGAGGACCGCGAAGACGAGAGTGCTTGGTGGAGCTCTTGCACAGTAAACTCGGTATTGTAGAATTCACGGTTCTGAGAGGTAAAGGGCAATGGAGTCGCCTCCACCGTCCGTTTCCTAGTGAGGAAAGCGTCAGTGTAGTGTGAAGAGCTGGATACCTCTGCAAAATGTCGACCCAGTGCGATGGCTATTTGTGGAGGATCGACGACGGTGTCAATTGCGACGCAGAGTCCGGGAATCGGGAAATGAGCCATAGTGCCTGAAATTTTTCTGGGGTTACCCCAAATGATGGAGGAAGGGGTAGACCTATTAAAAGAGCTCGTGAATGAGCGCCAACTGGCGCGTTTACAGTCGCGAAAGAGGTGACGACAATAGGCCCACAGCCGTTTGTATCGGATGCAGTTGTCGAGCGTGGGCCGTTGTTTGAAGGTTCTAAAAGCATGTCGCCGTGTTCGCAGAGCGTCACGGCATTCTGCAGTCGACCACGGGACAAGGGGATGACGTGCTTGAGTAGTCTTACAGGGGATGGAACATTCCGCGGCTGTGAGAATAACTGTGGTAATGCGTTCCACTTGGTCGTCTATACTAGGATATTGATTACTACCAAAATCCGTCAGCGACGAGTAGAGCTTTGGTTATCTGCCAGCGGTGTGGATGCTCAAGGGTGTCAGGCGCCATTAGGTGAATTACACATGGAAAATGATCGCTCGAATCTGTGTCTGAGAAAGAGACCATTCAAGACGCCATGCCAGCTGAGCAGTGCAGATAGCTAGATCTATATGGCTGAAAGTCTTTGTGGGGTCCGAAAGATAAGTTGGTTCACCAGTGTTAAGGCAGATCAGCTGAAGGTGGTTCAGAATATCTGCCAGGAGGGAGCCCCATGGACATGGTCGTGGGGAGCCCCAAAGGGGGGGGGGGGCATTAAAATCGCCCACCAACAAAAACGGACGTGGAAGCTGGTCAATAAGACCTAGTAGATCAGATCTAGTGATGGGAAAGTAGGAAGGAGCGTAAATATTGCACAGTGTGAAGATAAATCCAGGAAGGTGAATCTGGACAGCAACAGCTTGTAGTGGAGTACTGAAAGGGATGGGTGTATTGTGTACATCATCCCGAATGAGCAACATTACGCCCCCGTGGGCTGGAATTCCTGCCACTGGAAGGTCAAAGCGAACGGCAGTGTAGTGTGGGAAAGTAATTCGAGTACCAGGGAGCAATTTTGTCTCCTGTAGAGAGAAGATGATTGGGTGATATGTTCGCGTTAGATGCTGCAGTTCTGTCCAATTCGACTGGATACCACGAATGTCCCATTGAAGAATATCCATAATAGGATAAAAAGAGATGGAGGTGGACATCAGCCCGACGAAGGCGGTGGGCCACAATGCGAATGTTCGCAACTGGTGGTGTCAGGCGGGAGGGTCTTGCTCCATATTCTCAGAGGTGACCACAGCAGCTGTGTGAGGGTGGCCGCAGCCCATCTTTGGCTGATGCACCTGGAGATACTACAGGCTCCCAGGGGATGCCATCGTCGCATTGTGAGGTAGAAGGGGGGGAAGTTTTCCCCCTACTTGACTTCTTTGAGCCCTGGTGAAGCTCCTTAGTTGGCTCAGATGTTTTGGAAGGGGTGCGGAGGAAATCCTTGCGCGAATGCTCCTTCTTAGACTTCTGGGTCTCGATCTGTGGTTTCACAGCTGAAGATGAAGATTTGGAAGAAGTATTCACACTTTTCGTCGAACGTGACGCCATTGTCAATGTAGACTGTTTGACAAATACAGTAGTAAACTGTAGGTCACATGTCTGTGTGGCCATATCCCGTGTTGGTGGAGGCGCTGCAACTACAGTACTGTAGTTACCACTCGGTGGGGTCTTAGGCTTACGACTGGCGTACATCTTACGTGCAACTTGTATTGGAACCTTTTCCTCGACACGGATTTCCTGTATGTCCCATTCATCGGCAAACACGGGACATTCCTGGGAGGAGGCAGCACGATTCTCGTTACAATTGATGCAATGGGGAACGGTGGTGGACAATTCCCCTCATGTGCATCTTTACTACAGGTGATCCATGTTACTGGTTTCTTGCACGACTGACTTGTGTGATTAAAGCTATGGCACTGGTAACACCAAGTAGGGTTAGGGATATAAGGTCGTACTGTGACTACCTCATATCCTGCCTTGATCTTCGGCGGCAGAGCAACTCGGTCGAAGATCAGGAACACTGTGCGAGTGGGGACTAAAACTTTGTCCTCTTTTTTCATCACTCGGTGTACTGCGATGACGCCTTGCGCTGCCAGATATTCCTTTAGTTCATCCTCAGTCAGACCGTCCAAACAGGCTGAGTCGACTACCCCTCGGGAATAATTCAGGGTTGGATGAAGCTCAACATGAACCGGGTAGCTGTGGAGCAAATTAGCCTTGAGCAGCCGCTTTGCCTGGGAGCCACTTTCTGTTTCCAACAGTAGTGTTCCATTATGCAGGCGGTTTCAGGTCTTAACTGGGCCAGCAATGGCATCAACCCCTTTCTGAATGATAAATGAGTTCATCGACGAGAAGGATTGTCCTTCCTCAGTACGGATAAGCACAAGGAACTTAGATGTCGATTGTAAATGCTTCTGTTCAGATACACTAATATCCAGTAAGTCAACTTCCGGAGACTTTACATTTTCTTTTTCTGTTGAAAACCATCGCGGATGTATCCCCCACGATTTCCAGTGTCTCCGATGGCTGGTACTAGAAGTGTGGTTCTTGTGTTTTCAGGGAGCTCAGCCAGAAGGTTACCTAACAGGACCCATCCCCCTCGCATCACACTGACTGGCTACACGTGCTAGCGACCTAGCGGGGGTGGGGAAGGGGCTACCCTGTGGGAGGGGGGGAAGGAAGGGATGGGAATCCGCGCTGTAACGGCTAGGTGGGGAGTTCTTCGCTAAATGGCTCACATTCACTGAAATTTGGTAATGGAAATGAAATTTCTAAGGGGACCAACCTGGGCAAGAGGAGCAAAGTTTCGAAGACCATGACAACCATGGGAATAGCCAAGTCATCACAGCAAACACCTGGAGAGAGAGGACGTGAGCGTGTAGCGGGAAGGTGATAGGACGGGAAAGAGCGGAACTGGGAGAGGTAATGCAACCTGGGAAAATAGACTGAAATGGCAAAAATGTTTCAAATGTGTGTATAGCTTATGGGACTTAAGTACAGGGTCATCAGTCCCTAAACTTACAAACTACTTACGAACTAGCTAATACTAATGACGGCACAAATATCCATGCCCGAGGGGGGATTCGAAACCCCCGACCGTAGTGGCCGTGCAGACCGTGACTGGAGCGCCTCAGTCCCCTCGGCCACCGCGGCCGGCGAATGGAAGGGCTCGGGGACACGTGGGCGCCACACGTACTCACGAAAGAGCTGTGGCCGTCCTAGGGGAGGGACGGGGAGACCTACTCTGCAATCCTATGCGATTATGAATTTCCTGTATCTGAAATCTATTACTTAAAACCATTTTCACTGTGTGTTAACGCAAAGTTTAAGACAAAAGCACTTACAGTTATTTTTAAGCATACTCATTACAGATCAAAAAACAGCCTGCAGTTCGTAGCACTTCGTTTTACTTGACAACAGCGATATTTACGGCTGATAGCACAATATTAAGCTTCAACCAAATTAATACGTAAAAAAACAAAGTTCTTAGTGGAGATATTACCATTCCAAGAATACTTCATTGGAAATACCTTGTTCAAATGTTTGTAAATCTATCGGACCAAACTGCGTGGTCATCAGTCCGTAGCTTACAAACTACTTAAGGTAAACTAACCTAAGAGATGCCGCCCCCCCCCCACCCACACACACACACACACACACACACACACACACACACACACACACACACACACACACACACACACACACACCAGGGAGGACTCGAACCTCCGACAGCGAGCAGCCACGCGCTCCGCAGCGAGACTCCTTAGACCGCTTGGCTACTGCACCGCTGGAAATACCTTGACTCAGTAGCGAAACCAGGATATGTGGGTCAATTATATTTTTCTAGTTTTCAGCGGTTTTTTCACTAATAGCAGAGGATACCGTACACAAAATTATTATAAACACACAATTTCATGCAAATTAGTAAATGTATTGAGCATACATTTTCTCTCTTGATAAATTTGAATTATGTTAACCGACATTATGATGCATGAATGACTATTTGATGGAATACTTTCATATTTACTCTCGTTTTGAATTTCTGAAGTACACTTCCAGGCTACAGCAAACATTCCCAGGCCTAAATTCTTTACGTGGGTTTTGTAATAGTGGAAAATGATTGGAATGAAGTAAATTTTACTTTTAATTATAAAGAAGGTGAAAATTCTTTAAAATCACTAAAAATCAAATAACGACAAGACAATTATTAACAAGATCTTCATTACATAACGGAAATAACATACCTTGATCAGTAGTAATTGGAATCCATACTTGAGGCCCGAAGAGTCTAATTGGAGACCAGTTCTTAGCAGAATTATCGAACAGTTTTTCACACATTTCCATTACCATGATTATTGCACATATCTGAAACCAAAGATGCAACTTGTCAGATACAATGTTAACTTATTAAATGTGGCTAAAGACTAAATACAAAATTAATCACTACGTACCGGTAGCTCCAAGTTTTCAGAAAATGACTTCATACCAGCTGCAAGACATAGAAAAATTAGCGTATCTCTAGCTTCCGATTCGTAATACGCTCTAATATTAGTTGAAATAGGGGGCAGGTGTGTAGACATAGTTCTCTATGTATCGTCTCACCGAATTAGTTCCTGCCTGCCCATACCTAACCCAATGAGCAGATTTCCAAAGCAGGTTTCGTCAGTTGCACTGTCATACCGGTACTGATGTTTCCTGCGGCACAGTGGCCATAGAGTACAAATTATGTAAGTGATAAACTTTGCGGGATTCTACTATGTACGTACTGTATGTTTTGTTTTCGCTCAGATATTTGAAACCCCTAAATGCAGTTTTCAGTAAAACCTTCCGAAGTACATTCTAGAGATCTAAATACCTTCAGGGTTTTTCATTCAGTAGAAAAAAATTTTACTGTAGCCATGTTAACTCCGATACACTTCTTGTATTTGGGAATCAAGCAAAAAATACCACAAGACCTCAGTTTCACCATTTTTTTTTCAAGCAACATTTATACAAAAACTGATTGGTTGTACGAGAACTAACATGCTTGAGCGTAAACTAGACGTGCGTTTTATGTGACTGTGTATTCAAAAATAATATCGTCGAGATAGGTACCTAACCTAGCAGACAAGCTACAGACCCGAGTTAAGATCTACTATCGACACTGCAAGAAAAGTCCAGTTGGAGAATTTACGTCAAAACTACCTTCACGCCGATCAGTAACGCTGAAGAAAGTATAGTAAATGGATTTTAAAAATATATGAATTTACTAGGGGTGTTCAAATGAAAAGGAACGGAACGACACTGTTGCTATAAGTCTTTAATAAATGAGTAATCACCAGTGGCCTGAACACAACTATCCCGCTGTTTAACGAGCTGGAGGATTCCCATTCCCAGAATTCCTGTGGCTGTGACAAGATCCAGTTCTCTACTGTGTCCATCAGTTCGTTGTCCGCGTTGAAGCGCTTCCCTTTGAGATGTATTTTTAGTGGTCCAAACAGATGGAAGTCACAGGGCGACATGTCTGGGCTGTATGGTGGTTACTATCTGATCCCATTTGAACTTGGCAAGTACTCTGTGTGTGACCCTGGAGACATGTAGACGCATCTTGTCATGGGACAGTCACTTCCTCCATAAGCAGCCCAGGCAGTTTGCTCTTTATGGAGTTGCCTAGGCTACGGAGTATCTCACAGTACACGTCACTTAATGGTTTCTCTGTGCTCGAGGAATTCAATGAGTTTCGGATCTCTGACGTCGAAAAAGACGGTGAGCGTCGCCTTGCCTGCTGAGGGCACAGCCTTGAATTTTTTAGGCGGAAGTGACGACGAATGCATCGCGTCCCTAGATATCGCTCTACGTTATCGCACTGCGGCATATTCACATTTAAACCGGTTTGGCTGTTGAGACGTTTCGTACCTTTTCATTTGTACACCCTTATATTACAGTTCCAGTAGTATGTATGCTAGACACTTCACACTAGTTGACTATCCGAGCAGGTAATTCTAAAGTGTTTTTCACTATTGAGGAAAGTGAGTTACTGCTGCTTCGTATTACAGTTTTCCGTGAGATCTAAAAATATTCAAATGTTTGTAAAGCTCATCAGTTCCTAAACTTACAAACTACTTATGAACTAGCTTATACTAAAGACAGCACAAACATCCATGCCCGATGGGGGTTCTAACCTCCGACGGGGAACGGCCTCGCGCATCGTAGCATAGCGGCTCAATGCGCTCGACCGCTCCGCCGCGGCTCGTGAGATTTTGCTACCTTTCGTAAGGAAACTTATTTGCAATAAACATCCCAATAAAATTACTGTGGTTTTATAAGAAAAGTAGAGAATCAGAGATTCACGTTACAGAAGGATGCTGCAGAAAATCTATTGGAGATTCTGTATAGAATTGTCAGGAAAGTAATTAAATCATCAAACCAGGTGTTCGACACACTGGCTTCAGTAAGTATTCCATTATTTCGTTTGTCCATCTCTCTACCTTTATGAACATAGCTTTCTGCACACTGTCCAATTCACAGATCTGTACCTAAATTCAACCTGTAATTTCGTTTCCAAGTAACTCAAACCTTATGGTATCTCTAACAATGTATCTTACAATAACTTGTTCCAGGTACATTTAGTGAAGTATTAGGAAAGTGTCGACGAAATGTGTTACAAATAAATGGAAGACGTAATTAACTAAAACCTCATGCGTGATAGGGAGGGTTTCTCGTGATTAATCTGAGGGACTGAGTGTCTTACTAAAATTAATTTTAATGGCAAATAGCTGTAAAATTTCCAAAGAATGCATTTAACAGTTCAGAAGTAATAATTTGGAACGTCATGCCGAATAATGTTTCATTGCAGCAATAACGAAAATGCAGTAAGCTATGACCTTTCATTTTATAATTTTATACGATAGGTCAGTGAGAAACAGTTTAGTGTTTGAAGTTATGTGTAAACGCTGTTTCATGCGCTAAGTGATCTTTGTCAAATGGGCGAGTAGTTAATCGCGGTCCGGTGTGCCGCATGGGTAGTACGATAACGTTTAAGACGTAGGTCTACGTTATGTGATGGTTTCTGCTTGACATGATGTTGGTAGCGGCGCGATGAACGGAGAAAAAAAGACAGCTAATCAGGAGTGGCTTTCAGGCTTCCAATGGGACGGTATCTTTGGTACTTCATCGCACTAAATTGTCTGCTGCTGTAATTTTTATTTAATTTTGTAAGAAATACCAAGAGTTACCATTTCGTGGCTAGAGAAAGTATCGAGAACCACTCACTATACGCGTATAAGTTTTATTTTCAATTAGTGAAAATTGAGCGCATATTCAATTGGCAGTAACTGTTCTTGGTTCTCATTTAAAAGACTTTCCAGACGAAGCTGCGTTAGCAAAAGTAACTGTTACACTCGTGGTTGGTTCTCGGTATATGTTAAGTACAATCAGAAGAGATTTCATAGCCCGAATAATCAATAAACTCATGTCCGAGTTCAGAAGTGCCAGTGTTAATTCTGCAGCCTTTAACTTCAGCTTTGTGTTTACATTTCTTTTGAAAATCACTATCAAGTATAAACAGTAGAAATGTAAATACTCCGCGTCTGTTGAATTACTGTAACGACAAGCGTCTGGCATTCTTTCATTGTTGCCGACGCGGTAGCTCAGCTCGTTCGTTAAGAGGGCTTGATGCCCTGTATGAGTCGAGATTACACAGCACAAGAACGAACAAGCGCTATCCACGTCATCAAGGTGGTGATCTACCCGAGAAAGGAACAAAAATGGCTCCGTGGACGCGCTGACGGTTACGAGCGTGAAGGAAGAGCTTTCGAATCTAACTGGAGTCATTGTGTTCATTTAGAGCTGAGCAGGTAATATGTTAAATCTTAATTCGCCATAAATTTTGCATTTAGTTTTTCTAGGTTCAACATTAATCAAAATGATCCATATTACAATAATCATTTAACAGACAAACGCTCTTAGTGAAAATGGATGTATTTAATTACTTCGATCGCACTCTCGTCTGTATACTTTTGGAGGAAAAGAAAGCGGATTGCCCTACGTCATAGATCTGCTTCAAAACGGCTGATGTGAATGGGATCGAAATAGTTGCCCCCTCTGAAAGCGGTATCAGTGTCTCAGACAGGACATTGTTATGGTGTTTATTCTTCCACAGCATGAAGATGGATTAGTCAATTCAGTGGTGTCGTAGTGAGACGTCGAAGCCTGGAAGACATCGGTCTCTCCATGGAGAAGACTGTCAACCCGGAAACTAAGGAGAGCTCAACATTTTCCGGGCTCAGCGAGAACTGATGCCAGAAGATTAAAATACAATGAAATCAGGATCCGCCATCTTCTGATCGAAGTACCATTGTTTGACGAAGAAGCTTTTTTGAGTTCCTGGGAAGATGTCTATTGCAGAAAACTTATCTTCGGTGAGTATACAATTGAGTCCACAAGCAGAGGCCCTGCTCTTGGCGAAGATGGACAACGATATAGCGCTCACTTCCTGACCGCACGTACTGGAAGTGGATACACGAATATGAAATGTTCGGATTGGCTGTCTTACTTGGCTGCAGGAACTTTAGAACGTATCCAAGGCCAGTTTAATTCAGCGTGCAACGAACATTTGTTTGGAAATGTCATCACCAACGAGCTTAAATTTCATAGAGTGGCTAACACGAGTTACAGTGCTCTTTGCGGAAACTTCTGTAAATTCGGCCGCCATATTTTTGGTGGTCAGTACACTTGAGGAGTATATCTATCGTATGTTGTTGTTGAGCTTGAAGTATTGGATTTAGATTATATCGTACTTAGTGTGTATTGCCTATACAATTTTTGCTCAATAAATATGCCTAAAGTGTGTTCATAAATCGAAGTGATAAAACGACAAGTACTTCGTCCAAGAACACCATATGTTTTGCCTTGTTTGATCTCAGTCTGTCAATACTCAAAATTCCTGACTGGTTGCACTTAGGTGCCCCAAGAGTGAAGCTTCAGATGACCTATCCTGCAATTCCCTTGAAACAACCCATAGAAAATGCTCAGTTTTATACCTAGTGTGGTTTGAGATATTTCTTCTTCTGTCGCTCCTGTGGTTGACGAATCCACACTTTAGTGTCTTCACCTTTTCATTTCTTGCTGACAATACTTGATCAAGCATGATTGACCTGCAACCAATGCAAAGTGTGGAAGCAGTAGTGACAGCCTGAATGTCACTTGTTTGTGTGTTCTTTGGAGCAAATATGTACTTATTTCAGCGTGGCAACAACGAAAGTTATTAATGATACGTTATTTCGATGTGGAATGCTTTCGTGGCATGTGGCCTAGGCGTATTTTTAACTGCAGTACTTTGTCACTTTCGTCTTTGTACGCAAATTTCGTCCACCAAAGCCAAAGTTCACAACTAAACCCTTTAAAAGCAATGTTACAAGTTTATATACTTAATAGGTTTAGTAAACACAAGATAAATGTACACTAGATTTTATAAAAAGCAGTTGTTACAACACATTAACAACATATGCAAATACATGGTCACGATTGTTCGTCATGACAAATACGACTCATTGTATGTTTCGCAGCGGCACTTTCGTTGTTATTGCAAACCGCAGCTGTTATACTTCGAAGTAGTATGGTAGTGGGGGTTCTAGCGCAGTGAGATTCGCGCGTCTTTTGTTTTTTGGCGGGAAATTTGAATTACGCCCCACCCCTCCTCCCTCGGCCAATTGCCGGACCGCAGATCAAAGGATGCCGCCGCAGGATAATTGATAGGTCTTCCTGGAAGAACGAAAGATGATTGACAGTTTACATTTAGGTCCTTTTGATTCGCTACTTGTCAGACTGCTTATCAAAGGACGCCGCCATAACGCACTTAAGGATTGACAGGTTACAACACCTCCCTCGGCCACACACATGGCCTACACGACGCCCCGCCCCCCCCTCCACCCCTCGGTGCCGCCGCCAGACAAGCGGCACCTCCGACAGGTCCAGACCTGTAGACCCCTCGACATGTCTGTACTCGCACCCGCGACCCCTACTCGATCGGCCGATTGCCGGACCGCCGCCTCCGCCACCAACAGATGCTACCCCATCCTCCTCCACGCTCGCGACCGGTTCTCAAAGGACGCCGCCACCCGCCCTACCCGCGAGAACAAACAATACCGCGACGTTTGTCTTGACCGCACCGACACCGCCCCCACAGGCCGACCCCTGCTCTCTTTTTACGCCAGATCTCGATTTATGTAACAACAACAATTTCCGCCGTTTATTATTATTCTCGGAAAAAATAAAGCTACCATATTGTTCTTCGTACGATAAAAAACAATTTAGAACAGAAATGCTTAGTTGGTCTCGTATACTACAGCATGTAGTAGTAAAATATTAAAACTCGTATGCAAAACTTGCAAGTAAGTATTTCCACTCCCATCTCTCTCCATGCTCTTCGCATAGACAACAGCCGACAGACGTGTTTAATAATAATAATAATAATAATAATAATAATAATAATAATAGCGCAGGTTACGGTAACGAACGCCACAAACTTACGTATCCATCTTAACATATACTCTTTCGAACAATTCTAACCATAGCCAACTAACCAAAAGAAAAGAAAGAGTCCGTATCGGAACTCGACCACAACCTTAGATCTATAAATGTATCTCTTCGTTTAGACGATGCAAGCAATAGCCATCGAACGGGATGTAACTTGTTTGCCAACCACTCTTTCGATAAAACAGCAACAACAGCGGCAGCAGCATAATACGACATATTGTTTATAAAAAAATTCCAAATAACGAAAATCGGCAATGACATTTAGCACAAAGTGTCTGAATAAACATCTGCAAGCACCGTTAACAATCGTCCAGAACGCAGAGCGCTCTCTCGGCAGACTACATAAAAGAAACATATACTAAGTGTTTAAACAAAAACACCTAAGTTACATCTCCAAATGATCAAAACCTATGCAGACGCACCAGTCTCACAAGGATATAGCTCGCAATGCAATTATTTAATGGAGCTGAGCCATGCCGAAAGTACCGAAATTTAACACTCTCTCTTTAGCGATCTTGCCCTGTTACGTTTCCTTCTTAGATCGAGGTATAACTGCGCATTCCGAGAGTTCGGGTACTCTAATTTTAACTCTTATTTCCTTGCTACAGCAGTACACATCCCAACTAAGAAATCTATGTCCTGTTACGATGTAAACTACATTTATCTGACACCGATATTCCAGCGCCCCAGAAGACATTTAATCCCTATTATGCAACGGAGAGTCGAAATAAAAGAAAAATACGTAAAATAATTTACCGATTCCGACCGTCTACACTAAAACTTTTCGAAATTAGTGGCCTAACAACACCCTTATTCGACAATACAGCAACCACAGAACCGCACAGAACCACAGCAGCCCAATGCAACACCCGCAAAATTATTTTTAATTACAAGTAGATGTCTACCACAAACGAAGACGCTAACCTACACACTACAACACATGATTCTATATAGGACATGGAGTGTTTACGTTTTTTTATTACAGTACAACTGAGTACATGCAACGTAATTTTCGCAAACACTTATATCGCAACCAACTCCCGCACACATCGATCATAACCTGCTCTCTAAGGACTGGATGGGAGTCACACACAGTACAAAAACGTTTGTCGTGTGTTCCGCTATTTTCGGCCAGTACAACGATGCGAAACTCATCCTCCCCCCCCCCCCCCCGACTTTTTACAGTAAAAGCAAATATTTTTCCCCACACTATCTGTTTAAGCCGGACTTGCACATATACAATAGCCTCCTTTTAAAAGCATGTGTCTTCGCCATATAACCCAGTTTTCGTTTACCCTTCTTCTTAGGACTTGTGGAATAACGTAGACGTTATCTACGTCTGTAGAGAATAAAGTCCTGGAATGCTAAAAAAAATATAGTTCCTTGCTCGACTCTACAAGTAATTTACAGTCGAAACTAAAAAAACAATGTCCGAGAGAGCGGTCAATTTTCTGGTACTCTTAATACCCAAGTAATCAAATCTAAAAGCGTTTACACAGTACAACGGCGCACTTTGTAAATACCGTATCTTCTCTTTTAGAACACAATCTTCTTGCACAATCCTCCATCCTGGTAATACCATCTTCTCGACCCGGCGAAAAAATAAAAGTCAGGGAGATTGGTCACGCGTCGGTGTACTGACCGAAAGTAGCGGAAGACACGAAAAACGTATTGCATTATCGTTTGGAGAAGGGCCTACATTGCATCCAAATGTGGTGGACTGGGGACAGTCATTTGCAGAGTTAAAAACGGATGGAATAACAAGCAATCGTTTGCAATAATCGTAAAACCTAGTGTTCCATACGGAAATTACCACAGGAGTTGGTTATGTACACACATATCGACGCATAGTGCTATAACCAGGAGATTATGGGAAAAGTTAAAATACACAATTTTTCTCTTCTAGAAACATTGCCCGAAGGTGCAAGAGGAAACGAAGATACGTAATGGAGTTCGAGAAAATACCTTCCCTCTACCTTTCGAACTTCTGGCTGGAACTGGATCTAAAACTACGAGTTACAGCGGAGAAAATTAAAGTTACACATAACAAGAATAATAAAGAACGATTTGTATTCTGTGTCTAGCTTTTCGAGTAGAAAGTTTCGGTCTTATAGGGTTTAGGAGAAGATACCAGAAGACATGTTTCTTGTTACCAGAGAGCAGTAACTCCATCGGTAAAGTATCTGTTAGGGAGGTGTAATTCTGTGTTCTATTCTACAGCTAAGCAAAGCGTTCGTTTAAATCGATGTTGCTCGGTACATTGCTGCATGGAGTGGGGTTTGACTTATTGCACATTGGTTCATCTTGTATAAATTTCGTTGTTCTTCTTCTTATCGAATTTCTAAAAAAAACTATGTTTCGTTTCTGTAAGAGTTACATCGCAAATTTGCGCTCATCCTACTGTCTGTATATGTATCTGCGTATAAAAGTTTAACGACAGCTCGTACGGTAAAAACATCGCTTGCGTCAGCTGCGAGGAAACCTATCTTCGCGAAAATAGCTCTCTTGTATTCGGAATCTGGTGCGGCCAGGAAAAATTAAACGGAAAACTTCTCCAGGTCAGGTGCGAGCGTGGACAGGTATGTTTACATGTATAGGACGTACACACGCTCCAAACCGGCGTCTACGATGAGTCAACAGGTCCGCACTCGCCTACAGCCAGAAATAACATGGAATGTGATTATGCATGCTAGCTTGCGCGAAGTACCTATTTCGAACTGTTTAGTCGTGCGATACGATGCAACGCAGATGTGGTCCACAATTGTTGAAATACATATAGATACTTCGTAGCATGGATGTGGGGCATTTATATCTTCTTTTAGCTGTGTTTACGAATGGACGTCTCTCGGTAGCGTATCGGAGATGATTGCAGTGGTAAATTAATGTTCTTTGGTCGATAAGCATCGAGTTAGAGGATTAGTTACCTACATTGGAGGTGCATTTAATCGTATGTTTAGTCTCTAAAGGATTGCTCTTGGAGATCGTTAAAAAAATCTGGTGTTGCATTAGTTCGAAATGGTGTAGACTATTTTGCGTTGCTGCTTGTAAGGATTATAAGAACTTGGCTTGGATCTAGATCTTTTCTTGTTAGCTGTTCCGTGCGTGTGCACGTCGATCATTTTTTACACTGTGTTACAGATGTTTATCGAGAGTAATAATTTGTTAGAAGGAGTGGAATACGATGGTGATTTGTGCGCGAGGTATATAGTTATTGGCTGATAGAGAGCGTTCCAGAAATAGTCTGCCGGGCTATGCATTGGAAACAAATTTGTGGTTGGATGTTAGGGACAGGTCAAGCAACCAACGTAGTTATTGGGTGGAGAGAGAGAGAGAGAGAGAGAGAGAGAGAGAGAGAGAGAGAGAGAGAGAGAGAGATCGAAACTTTATTAAAACGCTGTGTGTCTGGGAGATCTTGTGTTACTGATCGCAGTTGTAACACCATCTGTGGTAACTTGTTTAGAGTTGGTACTGGGTTAGTGACGGATGTAAGGCTAGCTCTGTGTGGGTTGTTACGAACGTATACATAGCTTGTAGCATGCTAGTTGGGACAAAATGAGTTGGAATGGCTAGATTCGTTTGTTGTTGTAGGTTCGTGTTGACTGCAAGGTGTAGTTCTGTTACTGTGTTGGAAATGTTTGGCGCTTACAGAGAGTGCTTTAGGCTAGATGGGACGGAATGTAAGTAAAAAGTGTTGATATACCCTAAATATATACGTCACGGTAAAGCTCTAAAGAAAACCGACTTTGGTGGTGCAGTGATATTTCGTCGAAGCATCTCCTGTTTAATCGTATGCTAGTGTTGTCTACTTTACGGCTGGTGTGCATTACGTTACGTAGCGGATGTGTCTGCTGCGGTAAATCATTCTTTCGTCGAAAATCAAAGTGTTTCATAAAACTCCTATAGTTTCGTTTCGTTACTTAAAGTGCGCTAGTTGTAGTCAATGGAGTGCGTGTGTGTGTGTGTGTGTGTGTGTGTGTGTGTGTGTGTGTGTGTGTGTGTGTGTGTGTGTGTAGTAAATTCAGCAAGTTCGATACTGCAAACGCTGGAGATAAGACGAAGCTACTATTTCTGGAATACATGGGAAAAATATGTACGTCCTGTGGGTATATATCTTGTAAACTGCAGCTAATCAATGTTTTTTAATGGAGGCGCTCCCATCTATACTACAGCAGCAGCTTCGTGTAGATGGCTTCTATCTCCTGGATTTTTGGACAACACTTTAACCTAGTGGCGTTCGTATCCGAGCATGACTTTCGGATGGAAGGAGCAATATCAAAGTGGTTGCGGGCGAGGAAACGACTGCTTAACGTGGTTGGCGTCGAATTGTACAACCAAAATAAATTTGTCGAAAAATCACGAGCCCTGGTGTAAGCAAAGATATCGATTTTATAAAGAGTCCAGGCAGTTGATTGTTAGGACTTTTATTTTTTCGCCGGGTCGAGAAGATGGTATTACCAGGATGGAGGATTGTGTAAGAAGATTGTTTAAGTGTTCTAAAAGAGAAGATACGGTATTTACAAAGTGCGCCGTTGTACTGTGCAAACTCTTAGATTTGATTACTTGGGTAGAGTACCAGAAAATTGACCGCTCTCTCGGACATTGTTTTTTTTTCTTTCGACTGTAAATTACTTGTAGAGTCGAGCAAGGAACTATATTTTTTTTAGCATTCCAGGACTTTATTCTCTACAGACGTAGATAACGTCTACGTTATTCCACAAGTCCTAAGAAGAAGAAGAAGAAGAAGGGTAAACGAAAACTGGGTTATATGGCGAAGACACATGCTTTTAAAAGGAGGCTATTGTATATGTGCAAGCCCGGCTTAAACAGATAGTGTGGGGAAAAATATTTGCTTTTACTGTAAACAGGGGGGAGGGATTGGTCTCGCATCGTTGTACTGGCCGAAAATTAGCGGAATACACGACAAACGTGTTTGTACTGTGTGTGACTCCCATCCATTCCTTCGAGAGCAGGTTATGATCGATGTGTGCGGGAGTTGGTTGCGATATAAGTGTTTGCGAACATTATGTTGCATGTACTCAGTTGTACTGTAATTAAAAAAATGTAAACACTCCATGTCCTATATAGAATCATGTGTTGCAGTGTGTAGGTTAGCGTCTTCGTTTGCGGTAGACATATACTTGTAATTAAAAATAATTTTGCGGGTAAAGGGCGGGTCGAGCTGGAAATCTGTGTTGCATTGGACAGGTAACTTCGGTTCTGTGGTTGCTGTATTGTCGAATAAGGGTGTTGTTAGGCCACTAATTTCGAAAAGTATTAGTGTAGACGGTCGGAATCGGTAAATTATTTCACGAATTTTTTTTTTATTTCGACTCTCCGTTGCACAATAGGGATTAAATGTCTTCTGGGGCGCTGGAACATCGGTGTCAGATAAATGTAGTTTGCATCGTAACAGGACAGAGATTCCTTAGATGGGATGTGTACTGCTGTAGCAAGGAAATAAGAGGTAAAGTTAAAATACCCGAACTCTCGGAATGCGCAGTTATACCTCGATTTAAGAAGAAGGAAACGTAACAGGGCAAGATCGCGAGAGAGAGAGAGAGAGAGAGAGAGAGAGAGAGAGAGAGAGAGAGAGAGAGAGACAGTTAAATTTCGGTACTTTCGGCATGGCTCAGCTCCATTAAATAATTGCATTGCGAGCTATATCCTTGTCAGAGTGGTGCGTCTGCGTAGGTGTTGATCATTTGGAGATGTAACTTAGGTGTTTTTGTTTAAAAACTTAGCATATGTTTCTTTTATGTAGTCTGCCGAGAGAGCGCACTACGTTCTGGACGATTGTTAACGGTGCTTGCAGATGTATATTTAGAGACGTTGTGTTAGATGTCATTGCCGATTTTCGTTATTTGGAATTTTTGTACAAACAATATGTCGTGTTCTGCTGCCGCTGCTCTTGCTGTTTTATCGAAAGAGTGGTTGGCATACAAGTTACATCCCGTTCGATGGCTATTGCTTGCATCGTCTAAACGAAGAGATGCATTTATAGATGCAAGGTTGTGGTCGAGTTCCGAAACGGACCATTTCTTTTCGTTAATTGGCTCTGGTTAGAATTGTTTTTGTATATCGAAAGAGTATATGTTAAGATGGATACTTAAGTTTGTGGCGTTCGTTACCGTAACCTGCGCTGCTATTATTATTATTATTATTATTATTATTATTATTATTATTATTAAACACGTCTGTCAGCTGTTGTCTATGCGAAGAGCATGGAGAGAGATGGGAGTGGAAATACTTACTTGCAAGTTTTGCATACGAGTTTTAATATTTTACTACTACATGCTGTAGTATACGAGACCAACTAAGCATTTCTGTTCTAAATTTTTTTTAGCATACGAAGAACAATATTGTAGCTTTATTTTTTACCCAGGAATAATAATAAACGGCGGAAATTGTTGTTGTTACATAAATCGAGATCTGGCGTACGGATCGCTGCGGCGCGCTTAATAATAAATATGCAATTTAATTGGCTGCTGACCTGTCGGGGCGCGGTCGCCGTAAAAAGAGAGCAGGGGTCGGCCTGTGGGGGCGGTGTCGGTGCGGTCAAGACAAACGTCGCTGTATTGTTTGTTCTCGCGGGTAGGGCGGGTGGCGTAGGTGGCGGTCCGGCAATCGGCCGATCGAGTAGGGGTCACGGGTGCGAGTACAGACATGTCGAGGGGTCTACAGGTCTGGACCTGTCGGAGGTGCCGCTTGTCTGTCGGTGGCACCGAGGGGTGGAGGGGGGGGGGGCGGGGCGTCGTGTAGGCCATGTGTGTGGCCGAGGGAGGTGGTGTAACCTGTCAATCCGTAAGTGCGTTATGGCGGCGTCCTTTGATAAGCAGTCTGACAAGTAGCGAATCAAAAGGACCTAAATGTAAACTGTCAATCATCTTTCGTTCTTCCAGGAAGACCTATCAATCATCCTGCGGCGGCATCCTTTGATCTGCGGTCCGGCAATTGGCCGAGGGAGGAGGGGTGGGGCGTAATTCAAATTTCCCGCCAAAAAACAAAAGACGCGCGAATCTCACTGCGCTAGAACCCCCACTACCATACTACTCTTCGAATTGTAACTGTAACACACAGGTTCGTGATATTTCATCACCGCATTTTTAGGAAATATACTTCCAGGCTCGTCAGTTCGCAGCTTCGAAAAAAGTCTGACGGAACTTTATGCACATCCGTATTCAATAGTCAATATTTAAAACGTGGAACTGTAAATAGGTTCAATTTTCGAATGGGTGGAACATACCAGCTGTCAGCTGATACCCCAAATAACATGGAGGACGCCAGTTCAATTTGCCTCAAACATGGACCTACAGCCACTATTAAATATTAACTTGTTTGTCATCATCGCTAAAGCTCGACTTTAGTACCCCAAATGACGCACTACCAATATGATAATCAGTCATCACACACTACCATTAGAATTCAGAACTGGCTTCGAAGAAGGGAGACTATTGTTCAGTGCCTTCCGTGGCCTCCGAAAGCACCCGATCTCAATCCCAAGTAAGCTTGCTAGCTGGATAATTGGCCAGATTTCCCCGACACCCTATGGGATTTCGTTCATTCTTCATGTGAGGGAATGGCCATAGATTAGGACTTTCGCATAGACTTGCAAATTCTATGCATTCAAGTTATACTGGATGCCCATGGCATGTGAAGAAAATACTGAAGCTACGCGTAGTCTACTTTTCAGTATATTTCATTTTCCTGCGTAGTTATTAGGCCAACATTCGTATTTTGAAAACAATCTGCTTGCTAACAAATCATTTTCATTTTTCTGGGAGGTCACATGAAGATTTCTAGACGTCAAATTCATAAACAGTAATTATTTACTGACAAAAATAAAAAGTAAAAATATTACAAAAGTAAATAAAGCACGAAACATCTGTAACGCCTGAGGGTTTCTCTGTGCAACAGTTTGTGAATTTCACAGAACACAGAAGTTGTGGGTTACTTTTATTCCTCTGTATAACAAATTAATTATTCTGCATGGTAATTAGTGAAGTATCGGTTTCTTTAGCACGACAGTATTACAAAATTATTTTAGTTTCTAAAAAGAAGAACTTTTTTCAATATAAGCAGTTTTGTAATAAGAAAATGTATGAAAATGCACTGCCGTTTTATTCGATGTACACGGCTCCTAGGAAATGACCGAAAATGTAACAAAGATTACAGCACAAATATTTTTTCCTCCACAAAAAAGAAAAAATCAGGTCTGAAGAGTTAAATTCAAGTCACATAGAAAATCTGTTAACAATGAAATAAATGACTATCGTTCCCCATGGTTATTAGGTTTTATGTACAGTTGCCATATCTATTATCCTCAAACGGAATTTTTCGTTGCCAACATTAGCGCGTTGCGCCGCCGATTCAGTAAGTAAAATTTAACAAAATTAGCATAGGCGAGGATGGAAGGAAAATAATAATAATAATGATTTCACAAAGAAGAGAACAGTGACGTAACGGCGAGGAATAAAGAGTAACTTAACGAGGAAATGATGGGAAGCTTTGCGTGACTTTGATAAAGATAAAACTGGACATATACGTTACTATTTGGGGAAACAATAGCAAATGACAGGAGCAATTTAGCAACAAAGCTTTCAATAGAGCACTAACGACTGCAACAGACGTTTGTTACCTTTTGTTTTAATAACGACCACAGATATGGTTCTAAGTGAGGTATAGCGTTTCAGATTTATTGACATGACAGGTACTTTGATGTGTTGTACCGAGATGCTGTGCATACTGAAGGCAGACATAGCGTAAGGTAATGTTTTCCGCATCTGTACTGGTCCTCTGAAGCAATTACGTGATTTATAGTTCAGTGGCAACTCTACAGGGTTGTCACTGCTCTTGCCTCGTTTGAACATTTAAAAATTCCTGAATGACAACTCGTAAATATAAATTAGTAAATGTAGAAAAGTAATATATATATATATATATATATATATATATATATATTGCGGGCGCACGCGTGTGTGCGTGTCGTAATATTTTGTGTAATTTAACATCTTGTACAGACCTTTCATTAACCTGACACGTTCCACATCATTACGAAGTGTTGTATTCATGCTCTATGGAACAAGTATTAATCTAATCTTTGGCATCGCAATATAGTCTGAGTTCAGTAGAACGAGTGACTGCGCAAAATTGAGTTTCACATTTTGTGAAAATATTGAGATATTTCCAACTTCTAAAAGCCTAGTAGCAAGTGGTTGTCTTACGGCAGAGGTTGATTATTACTGTCATATTAATCGAAAGTTTCATCTTTCCCGTTTTCTGATACTGTAATTTCAGCGAGATGAACACACTATCGAAATTCTGAACGTTTCAAGTCGTCGTCGTGGTTGAACACAAAGATTACGTGTACCTATCATTTCGCTAAGATCACATGATTTGCGTTCGTATTGAAAGCGGATCAATCACCTGGATGATCGCACTTACAGGCATAATTGAAGACCGCGATAAAATCCGTCGGTTTTGACCAATGACGTCATCTGAGTCAAGATACGCTACGTAGATATGCCAACTAGCAAAACACTGTCAACGAATATATAAACATACAGGACAATATCGTAATATTTATTGTTGATTATCATCGTAAATTACAAATTACCACAACAGAATTTACAATCGACCACAGGTCTCAGCCCAAAAATTCGCGCCTAATCATCAGAGAGAAGCTGCACATCACTTTTTAAACACAAACACGCAATCTATAATTTATGTTCTGCTTTTAAACAAACTATCGTCTTTAACTCATTACGTCATTGGTCAAAGTCGACTCGTATCGTGGATTTCAGTTGACCCCACTTACAGCACACAAACTGGACTAAAGGAAAGACTAATGATTAAATATGTTAAGATGTTAGTGAATAACTTTCACTTCACTAGATGTAGCCGTAGTGGAAAATAAAAACAAGGACAGTGGACATGAGTACTAACCAGAAGTAAAACAGTTGAACCTTAGCGAACTATAGAAAAGTATATTTTAATGTGTTTTACTATGGAAAACATCCAAGATCGCTTTATAATCTTTATTCAGATGCCCGGTTTCGGCAGATTAAACCAACGCTGTGGTGAATAAGTTTTTTAAAGTATGTTTGTGATGTGAATAAAATGAAATCTGCCGAAACCTGTCATCTGGATAGAGATTATAAGCGATCTTTACTGTTTTACACAATAAATAAATTGAACAATTCACCAAGTATGACAAACTTTTATGAGAAAGTAATGTTAGCGTATTCAGAAAAGAATTTGAACAACCGCTTCCCAAACTAACAATATACACATATGCAAATATTAAATGTATAGACGAAAATAGTCTCAGTTCATTCTATTTCAAAATCTTATCGGGTATAGATGGGTTTGAGGGCAACGCAGCCGCTGTTACAGTAGCAGCTGGATGCGAATTAAATACAATAGTGAGGGACATACTTCAAAATTGTGCAACGCACAGCTTTTTTCAGTAACACTATCGGTTAAATTTTAAGACGCTTCTCGCCAGGCTCCAGTGGTTATGTTGGCACTAATGGTTAATGGCGGCAACTTGGATGACAAATGTCTTGACAAGCTCAATAAAACGAAAGTTATTTTTTTTCTGAACGGACAATGGTACATACAAGAACCTGTCATCCATAGAGCAGATACAGTATTAATTTTGCTGCGAGTGAAACGAGCAGCAATAAGACTTACTGTAGCTCGTGAAAATATTAACGTATTTTCTACGAATTCTACAATATGTTACTCTTGAAAAAATATTTATGCAAAGACTATAATCAATTTTCGAGGATAGTTTAGTGAACGGACAAAGATACATACAAGAACCTGTCAACCATAGAGCAGGTACAGTATTGTTTACTTCATTTTTCATCTGCCGCAAACATAAGCACTGGAGCCCGGAGAGAAGCGTCGTGAAGTTTTACCACCACATCAGAAAAGTAATTATTCGTTAGTAATACGTAACCATTGCGATGTACGTATTTTTATGACATGATTTTAAGTACCTGGGTATCTGAAGGGTGGAAATTCGATTGTAGCACTTTCCTGCATTCTTAAGGACTTGAAAATATAAAACAAGAAAAAAAATTTTAAAGGCTGCATAGAGACTATGACCTGCCAACCTAGACTACGATACACAGATTTCTCAACTTGTTCAAAATTTACGTTTACTGACATTCGTTTGCTTCGCCAGTGTTCAAAATGATCAAATGTTTGTTAAGCTTATGGGACCTAACTACGGGGTCATCAGTCCCTAAACTTACAAACTACTTATCTTATACTAAGGACGGCACAAATATCCATGCCCGAGGGGGGATTCGAACCCCCGACCGCAGTGGCCGTGCAGACCATGACTGGAGCGCCTCAGTCCCCTCGGCCACCGCGGCCGACTCGCCAGTGTTCGAAAAACCCACTGAATACTATACATGTTAGTCTTAGCACAACCTTCCTGACATGTAATTAAAAGAATGCAGTTGGTAACCTTACAACTCAAAGAAGATCGACATTTTCGCGAGCTTCTTAACACTACTCTTTACTTCAAAGAGCTCAAGTCTTTCCTTATAATAGGAAGAACCGAGATCCAAGATCATTCTGCCAACAAAGAATAGACTGAACACAGTTATTGACAAATTTCTCACCATGCCACACGAAGAAAATATGACAGGACTATGCTCTTGCCAGTTGATTATGAGGTTCCCCCTGTTTCTAAACATGGCAGACCGTGGCCGGTCGCAGACTGGCACTCTGTCTTCCCTTCTTCCAGGAAGCGACGAGGTCACGTGACGGCCAACCAAAACACTGTTAGGCCGGTATTACACTATCAAATTTTCTTTGATAAAGATTTTTTGTCAAAGAAAATTGGACAGTGTAATATGGAACTTTGGTCAAAGTTGCCTTTCGTCAAAAATTCTTTGATCAAATCTAGCAGCTCGCCGTAGATTTGATCAAAGAAAGCGTTCGTCTTATGTTAACTGCTGTGAGAAATATGACCGCTTTAAGCGCTAGCATCGCTGTAGCAGTTTTTGACGTACTGTTTGAAAACATGACCGCGTAATTCGTATTGCGAGTCGTCGAAACAACTAAATTTATGAAGTTGTATAAGGTTGATTATAAAAACCGGCTGCATCGAGCCGAAAGCTAGAGAATTGCGGAATTAGCGATCAAGTGAGTACTGTTTGCACGGCAGACGACGTAAAAATGAAAATTAATTGTCTCTGCACCAGTTTTGCAGCGGAGAAAACAAACGTACATAATGACACTGTTTAGTTCCCTACATATATTTAGTCAGACAAATGCTATTTACACGATATTATAATACGCAAAATATAAATGTTTCAAAAGTTTTTATTTACTGTAAGCGCGACCGAGTACTAGCAAAACCGGAAAGAGGGCACAGGCTTCTTCCAGCGCAAATGTACTGCAATATTTAGAGCAGAACACCACTGCAGTCGCAAGTGTCACCATTGTGAGTCTTCCAAACGACGAGAAGAACCGTTTTCGAGTGGTACAGCGGCTCTCGCCTCAGGTGTAGCGTGTAATGCAGCCTAATATTACATATTTGTAGAAAACGACGAAGTACTTTGACAAGCTACGCTGTAGATGTCTATTATGATTAACAAAAGAACTTCACTTTATTATTATTATTTTTTCGAATATGTCTTAAGAGTACAGCTTAAATTGTTGAGATTGAACAAGGAGCTATGACACCTACAGTCTAGCTAGTCAAAAGTACTTCGCCCTTTTCTACAAATATGTTAGGCCTTATTATACGATACACCTGAAGCGAGGGCCGCGGTACAAGTAAAAAAGGATTCTGTGAATAAAGGCACGCTTCCAGATGTCTAGTCGTTGCAATTGTTGTAGGCGTACATGCAATCTAAGTGTATTTGTAATCAACAACGAAGGTTAATAACAAATATTCATCCGCCATTTTCGATGCACTGACAGATTCTTTGTCAAAGAAAATTTGATAGTGTAATGTCACCATTTCACTACGTCAAAGATTCTTTGTCAAAGAATATTGGACAAAGATTCTTTGTCAAAGAAAATTTGATAGTGTAATCCCGGCCTAATGCGCGTTGACAGCTGTGCGGCTGACCGTGCTCCCCAGACGCAGCGACGACGCCAGGAGCACTTGTCTCTCAACTGTGCACGCGAGATTTTCTCCAGCATTACGTTTACATGCATCACATCTTCCGGAAAACTAAAGCCCAATTATGTAAACCGTTTCCCGCTGTCGTGTTTACATGTTAAAGCCAGAAGCGTATTTCCTAGCCCACTCAAATGTGGTGTCTGATAAACAGCTGGTCAGTTCCTAATTTAGTTAGACCAATCGCCATTTCACTTTATTTAAATACACAGGAATTATTTTATGATGAGTTTCCATCCTTCTGCTTTTGAACTATGACGTCATCAACATGTAGGAAAACACGTATTTCAGTCATAGCCAACTGCAAATAGTCAATGTTTCAATTCATTGTTTTTAATTAAATAACGGTACTCATTAAAGTTTTACTGGCAATTTGGAAGAAGCGTTGCACATCGTAGTTGAGGGCTACTATCGGTACATTTCGAACACGCGAGCATCGTACTGCCATCGTTGCTTGTTCACTCGCAACAATTTAAGCTGTACTCTTAAGTTCATGCCTAACCACATCCTTTTAAACTGACATGTTTCTAAAATATTATAGTACTTTTGTCAGTCATAATAGACATCTATAGTCTAGCTTGTCAAAAGTACTTTTCCTACTACATAACAGGCCGTTGCCACGGGTCAAAGCCAACGGGTCCTATACTTCTTGTAATAAAAGGGCCAGTACACTGCTCAAAGTTTAATATTTAATGTTACAACTATTTCAGCAGGTTACCATTTTAGCACCTGCGTCTCTACAAGAATGATATTACTGTAACGTATTATTATGAGTATAAAGTGACGAAATTACATGTCAATTTTGACTTTTTCTTTGATGGTCTGACGTCCATGAACATCTGGCGTTACTGTTATAAATTTCATGAAATATTTGTGTATTTTCCATAATACACATGTTTGCTGCTAGGTTTTCTGCAGTTCATTGTGGTAACGTAACACTATATATACAATTTCTTTTTATATTTTACGTACGTTTTAACAGTTTTTACAAAGATGTTTTATATTTTTGGGGTTATTAACCTCGTCGCCAGAAATGTTTAATATTTTGCGTTGGTCAGAGAAGATTACGTTTTCCTGCTATCTCTGGTCGTAATGCTCTCTGACCAAGGTAAAATATTAAACGTCTCTGGTGACTTAGTTGATTACCTTATAAATGTGAAACATCTTTGGTGTACTGTTAAAAATTACGTAAAATATGAACTACCACATCAAGCTATAGAACACCAACGAGCAAACACGTATAACATGGAAAATTCGTGACTATTTCGTGAAATATAATAACAGTAATGCTAGATGTTAATGAACTTCAGAACATTGTAGATGTAGGTAAAAAATATATGTAATTTCGTCACTTTATACTTATAATATGTTAAATTAATCAACGTTATTCTTATTTATACGCAGGTGCTTGAAAGTGGGAAACTGCTGAAACAGTTGTAGCATTAAATATTAAACTTCGAGCAGCGTTGCTAGACGTTTTATTTCAATGTCCTTTATCGACTTTTACTACACTGCAGGCTGAGTAATCAGGAAGTTAAATTTATACTTCTCTTACATTGCAAAAAGTTGCTCTGTCGATAATAACCGAATATTCTTAATTAGAAGAAGCAATATGAAAAGTCAAGCACGTTTCAAATACAGTTGCGTTTACTTGGACACGAAACTCAATTGTGGAAGTGGAAAACCGCTTCATAAAAGCTGATTTCCATAATCGACTTTGGAGTGTTTACATGACCAACCAAGAGCGGAATTTGGAAATGATTTACGAATTCCGGTTTTGGGAGTCCATGTAAACAGGGTGCATAACGGGCAGGGAGGCACAACTGTCGTCCTCCTGTGTGATTCTCTCCATTTCGTGCTGTTTCATTACGTCTCACTGTAACATATTTACTTTTTCCACCTACTCAAATTTCTCCTTCCTTTAGCACTTTAACTGAGTGGGGTAAGGAGAAATACGAGGCGCGTCCAGAAAGTAAGTTCCGTTTGGTAATAAAATGAAATTGTACACAGATACAGAAGAAATTTTTCTTGCACAAAATTCTACAACTCTTAAAGTACTTTTCCACATAACTGCCGAAATTTTGCAGGCATTTGTCATAGCGTGGCACCACGTTTTGTATACCTTCTTCATAGAAATCTGCCGCCTGTGTCTTCAACCAGTTGGAAACAGTTTCTTTCAGCTCGTCGTCATTGGTGAAGTGATGACCGCCAAGGAAAGACTTGAGATGTCCTGGATCTTGCCATCAATCGCGTGAACCAGTTCTTCTGTAACCAAAAGTGGACGCCCACTACGTTCTTCATCGTGCACATCACTACGCCTGACATTGAACTGTCGGACCCATCTTCTCACCATCGAATCACTCATCGCATTTGGTCCGTAAACATCGCAAATTTGCCGACAAATTTCACTTGGTTTCACTTTCCTCGCATTCAGAAACCGAATCACCGACCTGATTTCACAGGGGGCGAGATTTTCAATCGACGCCGACATTTCAAACAAGCACAACAAAGCGTACGTAACTAACAGCGATCTCCAAATGGCGCACGTTCTTCTCCTTGATACACATCGTCTACAGCGCATGTGCGGAACTGCAGTCGCAGAGCTGCAGCGGAGATAAATTGAAACGGAACTTACTTTCTGGACGCGCCTCGTACATGGAACCTAACAGTATTAACATGTATTTTCTTTTTCTGGATGATAAAATCCGTGAATTATAGAGGCAGAGTAACAGTAAAGAACTACTTGCAGTTCTTCACAAATAACCTGTAAATAACACTATTTCCGCCTCCCTAGTCCAGTGGACAGCATGCTAGATTGCCAGGCAGGATGCCCGTGTTCTGGTCGGAGATTTTCTCTACTCGGGGACTGGGCATTGTGTCGTCCTCATCATCACCGACATGGGGCGTCACGTAAAAAGACTTACACCCGGCAGGCCGAACACTGTCCCATCCGTGGACTAACGACCAAAAATACCACACGATCATCCATAACACTATCAAACGTGGACAAATTCTACATCTATATCCATACACCTCACGTTGTGTGGTGAAGGGTACTTTGTGTTCCATCGACGTTTCCACCTCTTATTCCAATCGCGAATGGTTCGCGGAAAAAGACGGTTGCCGGTATGCCTCCATGTGGGCCCTAATCTCTCTAATTTTGTACTTGTTGTCTTCCCGCGAGATTTACGTAGGAGGAAGCAATATATTAGTTAATTCTTCGATAAGCGTATGCTCTCGGAACTTTCACAGAAACCTGTACCGTGACACAGAACGTCTCTCTTGCAGTATGCCGATGGTCTCACTCAGGCTTTCGCGTTTACTAAATGAACCTGTAACGAAGCGTGCTGCTCTCCGTTGTATCATCTCTATATCCTCAGTCAACCCTACCTGATACGGATCCCACACTACTAAGCAATACTGAAACGTCGACCGAAGGAATGTTTTATAACTTACTTCCTCTGTTGATGGACTACATTTCCTTAGAATTCTTCCAATGAATCTCACTCTGGTATCTGCTTTACCCACGATTTTATTTTATAAACACATCCATGCCCTTCCGATTCATACCCTACGCGTTGAAAAGACAGCCGCGGCGGATTAGTCGCGCGTGCTGGAACGTCGTGATGCGGTGGGAGCGGTTGTCCGCCGTCGGGGGTTCGACTCCCCCCTCGGGCATGGATGTTTGTGTCGTCTTTAGTATAAGGTAGTTCATAAGTAGTTTGTAAGTTTAAGGACTGATGACCCCGCAGTTAAGTCTCTTAAGCTTTACAAACATTTCATTTCATTGAAAAGAAGTGATTGTGAGGTCCTTAATACACCGAAGCCGTCCTTGTTCCTTTACGAGAGGCTTTGATTCACGTATATTTTGAGTCGGCGAGGGCAGATGAAACAACACTGAAAAGTGTAGCAGAAATGCGCCTGCAGTTAGTTCTTTTTGATTTGAAAACGAAATTAGAAACATGACGCCGGCCGCGGTGGCCGAGGGGACTGAGGCGCTTCAGTCACGGTCTGCACGGTCACTACGATCGGGGGTTCGAATCCCCCCTCGGGCATGGATATTTGTGCCGTCCTTAGTTGTAGGTAGTTCATAAGTAGTTTGTAAGTTTAGGGACTGATGACCCCGTAGTTAAGTCCCTTAAGCTTAACAAACATTTGAACATTTAGAAATACGACACGTAATAGTATCATGAAAGGATGTTCCGACGACAGGAGGTGGCTATTCGGTTTATGCCCGCTACTCAGATCAGGTAACACTGTCAGCTGCTGACATCTGATACACTGTTTCCGGTTACCCTTCTTGTAACATATTAGTTAGTTCAAATGTTTGTAAAGCTTATGGGACGTAACTACGGGGTCATCAGTCCCTAAACTTACAAACTACTTATGAACTACTTACGAACTAGGACGGCACAAATATCCATGCCTGAGGGGGGATTCGAACCCCCGACCGTAGTGACCGGGCAGACCGTGTCTGAAGCGCCTCAGTCTCTTCGGCCACCGCGGCCGGCATATTAGTTAGTCTCGCTACAGCTAGTTACATCTGGCGTGCAGACCAACAAGTTGGATTTTTTGGCGATGGGATAGCCTCTCATAAGCCTCCCGAAAAGTCGTAGCAGTAGAGACCTCCACTGGGCCTCGAACCCTGGACTCTGAATTCGATGTCCTCCCTCCATTCCATGACAGCCGCCACTGGATGGGAAATTCAAATTTGCAGTGCAGTGAGCCCAAACCACCACCTAGGCGTAATTTGGTCACATGTGTGGTATAAAAATAATTTGCAGTGGATATAGATTTGCACACTCGAGTTCAATTCATCGCCAGTGTTAGGCCGTTAATAAAGATGGCGGCAGAGATCCTTCCCCCCCCCCAACCATCTTTTTGAGTTCAAAAGTATCCGAACGAACGATCTGCAGATGACAGTTAAACGCCGAATGCTATTTGATCCCTCGCATTTTGTATTTAGCAATACCACAAATTTTTGTGTGGCAAACTATATGTCGCCATGATCGCCCCTATGACGTAATCCAAGATGACTTCTACTAAGGAATTTGAATTTTCCTCGAATGCTGTTGGCAATACACCTTTTTTTTGTAAACATTCAACGATAGTTGTTGAAATATTTTGTTGCATCAACAATTTCCGAAAAACATTTAGTTTCCCGGAAATCATCTGTGTCCTACTCAATATGGCCTACTGGGTGGGGGAAAAATAAAATTTTCCGCCACCTGCTTAGAATCACTGCAGAGCAGATCTACTTGACGTATGTATTTCGAGGAAAGCAGAAAGAGCGTTTAAGGACGCTGCGTATGCGAGCGCACCTCCCTCGCCGTTTGAGATAAGATAGCAGCCAGTTCACCATACACTTCCATATTCTAAGTAATAATTGAGTGCATCTACCAATAACCCGCGCGATGAGCTCACTTCTGTTCCAGTACATTGGAGTTCGTTTCATTTCCTTTCGGATTCGTCGTCGTGACATCCAACCGAATAAACGAAACTATTTCATGTTGTAATCAGGTGTTCTTAGACAACGGATCATTATCGCATTCAGAGATATTCCAGAGCGGATATCTGTCGCCATACATAAAGGTTTACGTAATACATACGAGTACATTCTCTTTCCAGAATCACTTGACCTAAGTTACGTCATCATACACTGTTTGGACGCTTATGTGGAACCAGCATCGTCTGACTTACAATCTTCTGCAGCCTACAATTGTGTTTAGAACTCCTTCATCACACTGCATTGAGATGTTGTTTTCCATTAAATTAAATGTAATTGCTCTTCCATACCTCTCTCTCAGCGAGTTCTGTCCAAGTTTATACACATACAAGCCATCATCCACAGCGTGTAAGTTGATTTTTTCTCCATTCAGCACAATAACATACACCATGATAGAACGTGGGTTTCGTTCCAAAGTTTTTTTTAACGTAACTCCTTACTGTCAAATACTTGTTTGTCGGAAAGATCAATATGTGTGTATGTACCGTAGGGGGAATAATCCTAGAATGTTTATACACGGTGTTTCACTAAGTGTGTTTGCCTCTGTAACTTATAAAATAATAGGTGACGGGAAATTTTAATGCGGTAGGTCACCACAAGAAATGTTACACTTTCTGCGGAGCTATGAACATAGTTTATTGTACCATTTTCCAAAGTGTTACAGCACAAAGATATAATTTTTTTAATGGAACAATAGTTTTTCTATCGTGCATTGGATTCGTTGAAACCAGCTGCGTCCAAATCAATTTAAACTATTGTTCATTTAAAAAATTATATCTTTGTGGTGTAACTCTTTGGAAAATGATACAATAAACTATGTTCATAGCTCCGCAGAAAGTGTAACATTTCTTGTGTTGACCTACCACATTAAAATTTCCCGTCACCTATTATTTTATAAGTTACAGAGGCAAACACACTTAGTGAAACACCCTGTATCTTGCTTATTACAACGCGAATAAAGTACGGAGCTTCAGCAAAAGAAAAAAGATTACACGTGTATATAGAGAGAGTGGAAAAAAATTAAAAAAAGGTAAAGCAGTCAACAATCCGAAGATTGGTTTGGACACCACAGTGCTTTACTAGGCATGGTCCTATTTGGAGGTGGTATGCCGTTGCCTTCCTCCGACCTTCTAACTGACTTACTCAGCCAGTTATCGGGGGACCTACAGTTCAACGTGGGTTCCGAACCACGGTGCTACTCGGTATTTTTCACATGACCAATACTGCCAGAGGTGAAAGAAGTGGAAAGTGACAGATAAAAATCCTAGGACCTGGCGAGTATCGAACCCGCGACCTTTGGATTTGTCGTCTGGCACTCTACCACTGTGCAACCGAGGAGATTTTCGGAAGTTGAAAGAGCGTATTTCAGTCAAAATGCCGTCTCCAAATCTACAAGAAAAATGTTGGTTTACATATCTGCTAAGATAAGATGTAATACGTGTATTGTCTCGCGTGTTCTTAAATCCAACTGATCTCCCCGCCGACGTCGGATTCAACCAGTTTTCCGTCGCAGGTTTCCTGTATTCGCCTGAACGCAGATTCGCGCACTCGAGATTCACCCACTACGAGACGTCACGAAATTTAGATTTTCGTTGTATTAGCCTGCGTCTGCTTGTGTCGCCGCTGACAACGTCCGTTAAACATAACGTGTTATATCATCGGACTGCTCGCGAAAAGCGGGAAATGTGAGTTCGAATCCCGGTCCGGAAAAATTTTCAAAAGTCACTGCTAAAGTGTACATCTGACGGTGATTCACATCCTCACTAGGGTATCTGACTGTTTTCTGGAAATGTATTAAGTGGTTAATTATGACATCCTAATCTCATGCTTTTAACAATAATAGTCAATTTGAGTCTCTACATGTAAAATCAGATTTTTGATATTTTAGTAAATGTAATTTAGTACCATACAAATGTAACACTTTTCATAAAAATGAAACCCTTTCCTATGAAAATGTTAGTTTGTATCTTCTGTAATAAAAATATCTTTGTAAGTCGCACATCTGTGAAGAAATGTTCGCATGATCTTAGAAGCCGAAAGCCGGTTAGTGACACAATAAATAATTTTCCAGAACATCAGGAATTTTTCCTTTTCGATATAGCTTTTTTTACTTATTTCAATATAATAAACGGAAATTAACTTGTGATAATCTGATAGCTCGCTAAAATGCTCTATTCGTGTTATGTGGTGCCTATCACGTCGATCTACACGATACTGCACCTGGTGTCATAAATTTGACTAACAGTTCTATAGTATTTGGGCAGTAATGTGTCGGAAAATGGTCTACAGTTATTGCCTAGTACAATAATGTAGAAATACATGTTTAAAACCATGTGAAATTGTTTTTGCTTATTCCAAGCAATGATAAATTCGCAAAATATGGTTGAAACTCGCGTTCAGCGCTAGCGGTCACTTCGTTTATTGATGTGAAGATAACTTCGTTTTAGGATAAGGAAACTCTCCATACGATATTATTATATTAGTTCACTATGCTCTGCAAATGCAAAGGTGTAAAATATTATTATGTACATATGAGTGAGCTGATGTTTAAATCTGCGAAACTGTTATTCACGATATGTCACGCCAAGGATTTATACATAAATTCACTTTCTAGTGTAGCTGGTGAAATCACAAATTTCGTGTTTGTTTTCAGTTTTAATATTTACAATAGTGATTTAGTATATTAATATACGACTGATACATCAACGATGTGTGTCTCAAAACTGCTTCGTGAGCATCTGGATAATGCTACTGTTTATTTATTTCGTCAGTACATAGATTCTATTTCATAATCTCACATTCTTTTGCGACAACAAAAGACGAGAGGTACATCTGCATAAATACTCCGCTAATCACATAGAAGTTTATGGCAGAGGGTTCATCGAACCGCTTTTATGACATTTCTCTACCGTTCCATTCTCTAGTAGCCCGTGGGAAAAAGGAACACATAAATATTCGATCTGATTTCTCTTATTTTATTAATGTAATCATGTCTGCCTGTGTAGGTGGGTGCTAAAAAAGTATGTTCGCATTCGGGAAAGAAAGCTGGTGGCAGACATTCCGCAAATAAATATCGCCACAACGAATAATGCCTTTCTTTTAATGGTTTCTCCCCACCTCTTGTATCATTTCTGTGACGAGCTGCGCTTCTCTGAACTTTCTCTATATCCCCAGTCAGTCATACTTGGTTGGGATCCCACAATGGGCAGCAGTACTCCAAACTAGGACGCTCAGGTAATAGTGTAGGCAGTTTATTTAGTAGAACAGCTGCACCTCCTAAGTGTGCTGCCAATGAAATGTAGCCTTTGTTTCACCTTCCCAACAACATAGTTTCTGTATTCTTTCCAATTTAACTTGTTCGTAATTGTTATTCTTAGGTATTTAGTTGAATTTACGGCCTTTAGATTTGACTAATTTATCGTGTAAATAAAGTTTAATAGACTTAGTTTAGTGCTCATATGGATGACTTCACACTTTTCATTCTTTAGGATCAATTGCGATTTTAGCACCATGCAGATATCTTATCTAAATAATTTTGTAGTTGCTTTTGATCTTCTAGTGACTTTACTAACCTATAAACGACAGCATCATCCGCTAACAGTCTAAGGTGTTCACATTGTCTCCTGAATCGTTTATAAAGATTAGAAACACTTCGTGGGGAACGCCAGATATCATTTTGTTTCACTCAATGACGTTCTGTTAGTTACTACGTACTGTGTCTTTTCTGACAGGAACTCGCCAATCCAGTCGCAAAACTATGGCGATATTTCATAAGCTCACAATTAGATTAGAAGACGCTTGTGAGGTACACTGTCAAAGGCCTTCAGGAAATCGAGGTATATGGAATAGATTTGAGATCCCTTGTCGATTGCACTTATCACTTAATGTTAGTAAAGAGCTAGCTGTGTTTCACAAGAACTATACATTCTGAATCCATGTTGATTATGAGTAAATAGGTGGTTTCTTCGAAGTAGTTCATGATGTTTGAGGAAAGCATATGTTTTAAAATCCTGCTGCAAACGAACTTCAATGATATAGGCCTGTAATTTTACGGATCGCTCCCATTGCCTTTCTTGAATATTGGGGTGACCTGTGATTTAACTTGTTTTAATATTCCAGGGATATCTGCTGCTAGATTACTCATGCTGTCGGTTGTTCTTGATTCGAATTCTGGAATATTTGCTTCGTCTTCTTTGATGAAGTAATTTCGGAAAGCTGTATTTAGTGATTGAGCTTTAGCATAACTATCAACCGTAGCATCACCATTGCTGCCGCGTGGTGTGTTTTGCAGCTAGTCAACTTTAATTACGACCAGAATTTCCTACCAAGTAAGGAGACAGGGTTTCGTTTTCAAACTACTATAAGCTTCTTGCATTGAAGATCGAGCTGAATTGGAACTCGGGACGCAAAATGTATAAGCTTACGCCCCAACAGTTGCGCTACAAATTAGCTCTTCTATAAGTTGCTCGAGCAGATAAAGACACATCAAGATTCCAGCCATTATTTTTCTTGAAAATATTTGGTGCATACACAAAAAAAAAAAAAAAAAAAAAAAATAAAATAAAAATAAAAAATAAAAAAAAAATAAAAAATAAAAAAAAAAAATAAAAATAAATGTTTACAATTCACCAGACAAGTTCCTTTGTAACCAGTAAGCGTAAAAAATGCATAATGATGTGTGTAAAGTGACTAGTTCGCAAGATTAACTTACGTGTACACAAAATAAATCTAAATCAGAACTGCAATTGCAGAGACTCGCATTTCCCATGTAATTTTGTCTGTGACCACTGATAACAGTTTTCATTTAAAAGCTGCATGCATTTGGTAGAAAAAAATACTGTCTGCCAGAACCGTAAGCACACTGCTCTAAACAATTAGGGGATCAGGTGAGATACTATACCCAATCAACATACGGTAAAGAATTTTATTGAGATATTGGTTACAATTGTAATTTGTGTGTGATACAGTTCGATATTTTGCTGTCTCAACTCTAGAGGTTTACTGGAGTTTACTTAGAGCGAGGCACCATGGAGCTGCCATAATGGTGAACAAGTCATTCTCGTTACCCTATGGTGTGTGATCACCTCGCCAGTACATCTGCACACCTGCGAGGCATGGTTAATGTGAGGTTATCAATCACCCTTGAGAGATATTTGGCCATTCTTCCATGAGTGCAATATCCAGCTCTGCAACCGTTATGACAGGTTCTGGTCTGGCTGCAATGCGTCTGCCAAGTGTATCCCAGACATGCTCAATCGAGTTAAAGATCGGTGAACAAGATGGCCACACCATTCGTTCATTTCTTTCAGCTTCATGCATGTTGTCCATAGGTGCATGTCTGTAAGCGTTATCGTCCACCATAAGTAACCCGTCTCCTATGGCACCAGAGCAGGGCACAACAAAAGGTCGAAGGATCTCGTCTCTATACCTCTGAGCAGTGAAATCGCCATTTTGAACGACATAGAGGTCCGTACGTCCGTCAATACCGACTCCTGCCCACATCATTGGTCCACCACCATGATATGGTGATGCTTCCCGTGCATAAGCAGGATTGTTCCGAGTTCCACGTTTTCTCCGGCTGAGGGGTCGACGATTGTCCGGCTGAACACAAAATATTGACTCATCTGTGAACATAACCATACACCATTCGTTAAGACTTCAATCCTAATGATCCTTCGCCCAGTTTCTCTGTGCTAAACGGTGTTGTGGTTTTAATGGTACACTTACCATAGGCCTCCGTGCGTAGAGGCAAATTTCCGAAGGCGATTACGGACTGTTTGTGTTGATATTGTGCGTCCTGTTGCTGTCTGGAGGGTGCGTTGCAGCTGGGTTTCATTCAGCCTCCTGTCTCGATGGGCTGTTAACCGAAGATATCGGTCATCTCTTGCTTATGTTAACCATGGACGACCTTGGCCTTGCCTTCTTATAACGGTTCTTGTCCTCCCAAGGGCGTGTGTGTGAGTGTTGTTCTTAGGATAAGTTAGTTTAAGTAGTTTGTAAGTTTAGGGACCGATGACCACTCCAGTTAGGTCCCATGACTTCACAAACAACCAAAACAGTATTTTGACTGTAGTATAAAAGACCTGAGTTGTCGTGGTGACGATATGTTTCAGTTAAAATTAGTTGATCTTTTAAATGATTTTAGTGGAATGGTTGTGATCGGTCCCTGTTAGTTCCTCCCAGAATGCCAGAGCAAAACTTATGTTCACACTCCATTCCACAGGAGTCACATCATGTTGATTAGGTTAACGCACCCCTTTGTACAGGTGAGAAACGGGCCGAGTATGAGCACAGTCTTGCGGGTTGCATACAATACAAACCCTTCAACCTAGGGATGGGAAAAACCGACCGGTTAAAACCGATACCGGTATTTTAGTTTTGAATAACCGGTTTTTTTGGTATTTATTTGGTGTCGGTTGTAACCGTTTTTTTAGTTATTGCCAAGAACCGGGTAAAAAACCGGTACGACTACTTCCTGTAGTAGTGGTTCAGAACCTGTTTTTTTGTAAATAATTAAAAAAATTAAAACTAGTAGACCCAAATATTTAGGGTTATTCCTAAAATTTCGGGCTATTCCTAAAATTTCCACTGCTGTGAAATATTAGGTCATCGCAGTAACTAAGAGAAGCGATTAGTGATAATTTAAGAACAATCCCGGCAGTCAGAAACGCGCAACAAACGCGTGGCATAAGAACTTAAGAACTGGTGCAGCTATTGAGGCATCGATGCACCTGTTGCCGTGTGGCGTGGCCTATTAGACGACGCTCGTGCACCGGCAGTGTACAAGACTTGCCTCCGTATGGTCATGCGGCAGTTCCTTGCTGTCGTCGCCAGACATCGGTTGTGTCTTAAATGGCACCATCCCGAGTGTGGAAGTACTTCACAAAGTACGGTAGCAGTGAGGTACAATGCTCCATTTGCTTTAAAAAGATGAAAACGGGGGGAGGTACTACAAACATGCTGTGTCATTTAAGGAGAAAGCATCCAAAATTTTTCTTGGAAGAGAAGGTAAATTCGATTCATATACCTATTATGTAAGCTTGGAATAATAACTTTTAATGTATTATCATATTGTTATGCCAACTAGTTTTATTAATGTGATCCCTTGAAAGCGAAGAGCTTTTTTAAAAACAAATATGGGTTTAGGTAACATTGATCATGTGGTGTCTCGCGAGGTAGCCGTTCGGTCTGAGGCTCCGTGTCACGGACTGTGCAGATGCTCCAGTCGGAGGTTCGAGTCCTCCCTCCTCCCGCGGTCATGGGTGTGTATGTTGTCCTTAGCGTAAGTTAGTGTAAGTTAGATTAAGTAGTTTGTAAGTCTAGGGAACGATGACCTAAGCAGTTAGGTCTCATACGAAGTAACACCCATTTGAACATTCTTTGATCATGTGGTACACAGCTTTCCTAGTTCAATTTGCGTAAATTTACACTGACAACAATCATACTGTTAGTCGGAACTGTGACTTTATTTTTCGAAATACTTCTGCAGCACTGACTGAAATTCAATTACTGACTGTTACTTATATATATATATATTCGTATGCGCTGGTTCACTAGTCCAACTTACGGAGTGGTTGGATCAATATTCATAACTGCCGGATGGAAATACTAGGCCATTAAATCTGTATGCTTCGTATATCGTCTTCTACGAACTCCTGGCTAGGCTTACACACACTCAAGAAGGCGTAGTATTGGGAGGGGATCTTGCACAATATGGGAAGACTAGTGATTTGTCCTATAACGTACATGTACCTAAATTTTAACTAAATTTCGTAAGTTTCGGTTTCTGCCGAAACTAGAAGATCCGAAAATTCGATTACGGTTTCTGTTTCGGCCGCAAAATACGTTTCGGTCGAAACTACTGGAAATAATAGCAATAAAAACCGAAAACCGGTTATTTAAAAACCGGTTATCTTGATCAATTTTTACAGTGCGGTTAAACTGGAGATGAAAAGAACCGTTATAACCGAAAACCGGTTGTTTCAGCAATAACCGCCATCCGTACTTCAACCCCGCTGTAATTGTACAACGAGCCTAAGTGCGCTGGCGCAGCCCTCCCATCGTTCTCACGGGCTCGTAGCCGCCAGGCATGAGCTCCGAGGGTGCTATACGTCATGTCCATACTCGCTGTGTCCCTGAGCTCGGAGATTTGACAAGTTTGTCTACGCCACTGTCTCTATTCGTTTGTAATTCATACAAATCTACTACTGTATTGCGATCTTGATGAGATGTTGCACACATCTTCCAAACAAGAGGAACGTCACTGCCTACATAAAAATCCTTGTGGTGGCGGAGGCTACTTTACTTATGGACTTCGACAAAATCAATAGTTTTCATACGATCATGTTGAAATTTTGTACGCTTGATCTTCAGATCAAGTATTCATCCGTCTCTTTCTGCAAGGTGTCGATACAAGAACTTCATATCATTGTAGTGAAGATAGTTTCCACACATTGTTCCTGAACACTCATTTCACTCAATTAGATTTGATAGTTCTTTCGCCTCACCAAGATGTTGTTGCAGATAAAGTGAAACATTTGCACTTCATATTAAACAAACTATTTTCAGAAGAAAATAATTTTACATATATTTGATGTAATAAAGGCGTGAATTTATTTTCGTTACTGTTACTGTGTATAGTTACGGTGTAGCTTCAAATTATGTGAAGTATTACACGAAAATGAAGAGTGTGCTGTGGTAAAAAATACTCCATAGAGTTTTTGGCACAGTCGATGTCTGCTCAAAGGTTGTTGTGTTTTGAATTAGACAATATTGCTACTTTTGATTTTAAACTGGGCAGAACGAAATGTTAATTCGTTTTCGAGACACTGGCGCTCCATTTCCGTCCATGCTTTTGTAATCACTTGGTCAGATCAGTCGTCATATTTTATACTCATTTTGGCGACGAAGTGTGGCTTTGTTCATTAGTGCATAAAAAATTCATATCAAGAAATAAGTGTATTACAGTGAACGAAAAATCTGAACGATGTCAAACTACTGCCAAAATGTTGATTTTACATCGGAATGACTAAAAGGCAGTTTTCAGAAATATACCGCGGCGAAGTGTCTGAGCGCATTGAGGCACTATGATACGATGCAAGGCCGTTTCCCGTCGGGGGTTCGAATCCTCCCCTCGAGCATATATGTTGGTGCTGTCTTTAGTATAAGTTAGTTCATAAGTAGTTTGTAAATTTAGGGACTGGTGACCCCGCAGTCAAATCCCACAAGCTTAACAAACATCTGAAAAAACATTTTGAACATAAGTGAATGTAATTTTCAAGAGACTATTGCAAATGAACCGGAACTGGCAATATTTTTGAGATACGATAGGCGATGAAAGTTCACAGTTGTCTGTGTTTTAACTAAACGAAAGCCTTATTTCATGTATTAATAAACAATGACCTAGGCTTCGAATCATAAGCCCATTTTCCAGTAAATAACTGATACCAAAAATGAAAACCAATGAAAGATAAACGTACCAACTTCCGAAGCTATGGAATGTTCATTTGAGCTTTAAAATGTATCTTTCGAGTTTCTGACCACATTACGTAAGGATTAAAAAATTCTTAAGCATTAATTACAGTAACTTTCACAATTCTGACAAAATTACCTAGAATTTTACCAGTTCCTTAGAAACAAAATGATTGGTTTTGCTTATTTAATAAACTGTAAAATGTTGTACCCATTTATCTATTACATTATCGACGATTTCTTACTTTGAAATTAAAATTTACTGCGTTGGTTGTTGATCATTTGACGTTAAAATATTTCACTAAACAAAACTGTACAGTTATAACTAACCAGTAATTGAAAAGTATAATTCACAAATGAAAAACGACGAGGACTTAGGACTTTCAGTCGTAAGGAAATACTGTTCGTACAGCCAATAATCTACGGACTGGGCGGCCGCACCCGCCGGAGGTTCGAGTCCTCCCTTGGTCATAGGTGTGTGTGTGTGTGTGTGTGTGTGTGTGTGTGTGTGTGTGTGTGTGTGGTTCTTAGTGTAAGTTGGTTTAAGTAGTTTGTAAGTCTATGGACTGATGACCACAGCAGTATGGTCCAATAGGTTTACAAACAGTGGACCATTCTGAACAGCCAGTAATAGTGCCAATTTCGACACACAGTGAGCGGCAGAGTGCTTGCCCGTTCCCCGCCACCTCTTTCTGCCTGCTAGACTTGGCTACGGTTTCATGGTTTCTAAACCAGGTTTCGATACACACAACGGTTTCATGGTTTCGAAACCGGCATCTTTCACGGTTTCGAACCCATGCGGTTTCATTTCGTTCTGTTTCGGATCACATTCGCGGTCGACTGTCGATACACTGAAATCGTTTCTTCCTGTCGGTTTCACGGTTTCGTGTCGGTTTCACGGTTTCGTATTGGTTTCACGATTTCATGTCGGTTTCACGACACCGGTGTTTCAAACCACCAATGAGAACGCGGAACAGACTAATGGTATCGAAATGTGGTGTTTCATTTTACTGAAGTTCCACACAAATACACATAGAACTTACTAGTATATAAACCATTTAGAGAGTGTCAAATATTAGTTGACACTCTTGAATCTGCAGCTTATGATTACTGATATCAAGAGACTGCTGTATTCCGAAATGACATAATGTCTGCTTTATAAATGTAAAAGAACAATAAAACAACGTTCACTAGTTGGTTTCTTATGAGCGAAAACGAAGTTACCTACTGTCGTTATAATTTTGCGACACTCATGTTAAAAGAATTGCGGCGGTGGTGTAACGGTCAAGACGTACAAGTGGTGAACTTGCCTCTTACTTTATTATTTTTGTAATTCCATAGCATTACTTGTGATTATTTAGTGTGCCCTTTATTCCCTGTAATTTATTTAGTATGTATAGAAAGTAGCATTTATGATCCATCACTGTAATAAGCGTACCGTATTGCAGTTTGTGAGTTCCTAACGGGGTAAACTTTTACCTATCATACCGGCGGCCTCGTGTGACTATGTTGGCAACATCAACAACACGGGAGAAAATCTTTATCAACATGTTCCGTACAGACCAAGAAGTAAATATATAGTCTATGATTGACAGGTTCTTGTATGTACCCTAGTCCACATAGTAAAAAATATTGCCCTCCTAGAACGAAGATTTCATGACAAAACATACATTGCTTCACGGTTTCATGGTTTCGAAACAGTGTTTCGAAACCACAGATGGTACGGTTTCATTCGTTTCGAAACCGTCAGATGTTTCAGTTTTCCCATCTCTAGTGCCTGCCTTCGGCGCTGGACACTGCCTGAGCTACAGCGACACGCGGCCTGGGTGAAGATCGCATCGGCGTCGCGCCCCCTCTACTGCCAGTCTGCGCGGCCCCATTAGACCGCGCTGTGCCGCCCGCCTCGTTTTGAATCCGGCCTGGTCAGTCGCTGGGCTGCTCGGTTGCGCACTGCGCACGTAGGACGCAACATCTCCATCACAGCTCTTTGCAATGAATACTAAAGCTTGTACTGTCAAAGTATTACCCGTTCATCTTATAACTGCCGTTTCAGCTGTACATTCTGTTAACTCATTCTTGAACGAAAAATCAACCGAAATGAATTATAAGAACATAAAGCTATTGTTTTAGGGGCAAACAATGCAGCAGCGCGTTTGCAAATAAGGGTACAATCGTTTTTAATATATTCTTGTAAAGGAAAATGTGGGGAAAAACTGTAATGTTACTACAGAATAACTGATAACTGGAGCGAACGCATAATAAATTTTCTATTAATACTTTTTTTATAAAATCTGTAGGAATGAAAATAAAAATTTTATTTTGTGATGTAATAACTTGAGTTTCGCGGATAGCTGATACAATTTTAGATTTTAGAGAATTCGTCAGGGAAGTAGACTAATCTTATGTGGACAGCGACCTGCCCCTAGTTTTGATCAGTAAGTGTGCGAGATTTCATCAATATCACAATAAAACTATAGATTTTGTTCAAATGTTTGTAAAGGTTATGGGACTTAACTGCGGGTCATCAGTCAAAAAAATGTTAAAATGTTTGTATAGGTTATGGGTCTTAACTGTGGCTTTATCAGTCCCTAAACTTATGAACTACTTATGAACTAGGTAATACTAAAGACGGCACAAATATCCATGCCCGAAGGGGGATTCGAACCCCCGACGTGGGAGGTCGCGCGATACGCAATGTGGCGCTCCAGACAGCTCGGCTACTCCCGCGCGGCATAGATTTTTTGGAATTCTAAAAGTGAAGAACCTTCCGCCATGTACGACACGAAGCTTTAGTATACATTGACCTTCCTCGTGTTTTGAATGCCAAGTGTGCAAAATTTAATCAAGACCGCAACAAAACTTCAGATTTTAGAGAATTCGTAAGGGAAGAACCCTCCGCCATGTACCAGACGAATCTTATGTAGAAAGTGACCTTCCTCTAGTTTTGATAAGCAAGTGTGCGAAATTTCATCAAGATGATAAAAACGTACATTGTAAGGAATCCTGTAACTGAATTACCCTCTGCCATGTACTACACGAATCTTATGTAATAGTGACCTAACAGTTGTTTCGAAACTGGCGAGTGAACATTTCATCAAAGTTTGGAATAAAGCATGCCACAAATACACGAGCACCGTATGAATAAAGAAGAGGTAGCCACATAGACAATTACTATGCGTGACTCGTATCTGCGAGTCTTCTGTAACAGTTTCAAGCTCGGCTCGTCTCGCCGGCTCGGCCTGTTGTACCCGTTGTGCCAACACCACCTAGAAGACAAGGCCTTACAACAGGCCCTGCCTACGTCACACTTAGAGGCCCCGGCCGCCACGTCTCTGGCTGTTTGCTGGGGCACGCCTACGGCCGCGCAGCGGCCGGCCAGTCAGATGGCGGCCGGGGCCTCTAAGTGTGACGTAGGCAGGGCCTGTTGTAAGGCCTTGTCTTGTAGGTGGTGTTGGTTGTGCCCACCGACCTGACGCGCCGGCCTCCGCGGGTTCCGTGTAACCGACAACGCGGCTCGTGAGTCTGCTGCGGGTACCGCCAGGCTCGGCGAAGGCAGGCGGGCCGTGTCCGCAAGCCCACGAGCGCAGCGGGCCGAGCCGGTGACGTCATAATACCCGCTAACGTGGCCGGCGAGAAATACAGGCCTCAGCGCGCACTTCATACTATGTAAACAAGGTAGATCCGAAACGGGCTCCAAAATGTTGCTTAAAACCTGTTAGCGGGCCGCGGCCAACGGGACATACAGGCCTGAGCGCGCACATCGAGACAGGCCGCGGCGCGCGCGTCATATCACGTGATCAAGTGAGGCCTGTGTCAGCGCGATCGCTAGCAAATTGGCCGGCCCCTGGGGCACAGCCCACTGCGTCATAGCGGGCAGCCACTGAGCTAGCGATCGCGCCGGCTCGGAACTACATTGCTTACGTCACATGATGTGTGCGCGAGGCCTACGAGAGAGACAGGCCGCGGCGCGTACGTCACGTCACGTGATCAAGTGAGGCCTGAACCGGCGTGATCGCTAGCGGATTGCCTAGCCGCTATGAGACAGTGAGCTGTGCCCAAGTGGCCGGCCAATCCGCTAGCGATCGCGCTGACACAGGCCTCACTTAATCACGTGATATGACGCGCGCGCCGCGGCCTGTCTCGATGTGCGCGCTCAGGCCTGTATGTCCCGTTGGCCGCGGCCCGCTAACAGGTTTTAAGCAACATTTTGGAGCCCGTTTCGGATCTCGGCCCATTGTCCTTAGAGATGGATTCATTTGTCCGGTGGTTATCTTCAGTGTGACAGTTTGTCAATAACGTCATCCTGTTGCTCAGCACATTGCGAACTGTCGTTTTCGACCACGAAATGTGTGGAAATGAACGTTCCAAAGGAACGGATTATTTCACTGCAACCCTACATGCCAGACCCTGAAGCTCTTTCGTGTCGATTCTATGTGATGGTGTGTCTGAAATGCTTTCCTCGACCACCCATAAGGAAAACGTGCGGTTTTTTTATAATGGGTGTAGAGGACATGTAGTCCATCGCGGAGGTGCCAGAAGGAGGAGTGAGATTTGGAGCAGAGGGCGAGTAACGCAATTCCTATCCTGTGACACGTTCATGGTGCCTTAGGGGAGAATTGTGGTAAAATTTAGTACCATTGTCACATGGTAAACTCACGATAAACTTCACATGAAATTGTGATCTGTGATATTTTCCTCAGGGGTCGACACTTTGATTGTTGAAGCGTCGTCGAGTTCAAATATGAAGTTGTAGGGTATCCAGTTTCAAACTCAGCGTCACAGTTGGAGACCATTAACGAGGTTCAAAAATGTGATCTCTTAATTTTGTTGCGCAGTGTATTCTGTTAGTTTTCTGAGACCGAGGTAATGATTAATAGGGGCAGAGTGGATGTATTAATTGTGAATTTGAAGATGAAATTCTCGAATCGTCACCACATGAACTGAAGAGAAAGCATTCGTCGAGTATTTTACCATTAATCAAAAATGAAAGGTACAGGTTCATAGACGATCAGATAAAACCACAGTTTCAACCAGAAATGGTGTCAGACTGCTGTCCGTTGGAGTTCCTCCGAAGACTCGGGAGGCAGATTCCAGGAAACCAAAACCGACTGAAACATGGTTCAAAGCTCAAACATGCAGTAACTGCCGGAAGGGCACCACAAGGCGCACAGTAGAGCCGGTCAAAACGGCCGCCACTCCCGCTCGGTTCCCGCAGCGCTCGCGCGTCGCTCTCGACGGCTGACGGCGGGTAAAGGGTTGGTACAGGGGGAGCGATGACGTCACACTCGCGAGAGCGAGACGTTTCGGGCAGGACGAGTCACGATACTCCCGGGTTCACGCGCGCCCGCCGGGACGAGTTAAGCTTGGCTGAGACGCCTCAGCCTAGTAGGCGCACGCCGCCGGCTGCGTGTGCCGGCCGAACGTACTCGAGACGAAAAAAAGGGGGAAAATACACTTTTTCGATTTTCACGTTGTAAAAATCGTTGATGGTATACACGATCACGCTACATCGTTTTATGAAATTAGTTTTTCCTTACTAGCTTTGCCTTGCCTGTGAAAAAATAAAAAGGCTAATTTTCATTCCGCACGAGTTTTTAGTTCCGTAACGCTCCTCCCTCAATTTCGATGAAACTATGCGTTTAAAAATCTGATTTTTGGACACATTATAGTACAACATCTTAGCTTTCGTATAAGACATTCACCTTTTCGTAATTCCTAACAGTCGTTTTCAAATGACGCTATTTCTCAAGTATATGCACTTGATTTACAAATCGTGTATTGAAAAAGTTAGATAGCGGGCAGGTTACTGTTCTATTATTTTTAGACCATATATTACAGCGAGTGAAATGGAGCTAAAAGAACAAAAAAGTTTTTGAAATGGTAATCGCACTGATATCTACCTCCTTTCACAAGTAATTGCGAGTTATCTGAGCGCCCTCGGGCCGCGATCACAAGTCTACGAACTCAGCCTGTGTTGAGCGTAGCGTGAAGCACTGCAGTGCCGAAAAATCTGAATTGCTGGCTACGTTTGTCGGTACCTCGTGATGTGTTAAAGATCCATAATCAGAGAATAATAATGAACTAATTTTTCTTGGGTGGCAACCGATTACAATGGACAACTATCTGCTACGGTTTTACAGCAGTTCATAATTGACTTTGAGAGGCATACATCTGGTTTTTTCCACATAATACAATTCATGGATTTTATACTTCGTGTTTGCTCTTAATGGACTGAAATAAAATTTTGTGACATTACAGTTAAAGGCTTTCTAGTTGCAGATGCATCTACTCCTAAGACACAATATATACCTTTTCGCTTTTGTAGCTTTCAGAAAATGTGTTCCCACAGGGTAAAAATTATTGTATACAGTGTGTCCGAGATCAATGCGATACTTTCACGTCTGAGATGAAAGTAAGAATGAAATGAGTTGCTTTTAGTAATATGTCTGAGACGAACAACGTTTCTACAAACATTTTGCTGTATCATTTGAAGACAATTTTCTTTGTCTGCAAGATGGTACTTTCGAATTTTCAACATACGCTGGTTTACTTTAGCCTCAGACACTGCAGGACAGGTCAGTAAAGGATGAGAAGCGTCTGTCACTTTTTTCTAATTTTTTTTCCGAGGGAAGGGGAGAGCTTGTCCGAGAGAAGGGGAGAGCTATAAGGAATCCCAACACACTGTCAGCAGAAGATCGATTGCTGGCCACTTCAAAAATCCAGCTAACAGTTAATTGATATTATTTTATTATATATTAAAAGAATCTACGAAAACTAAAGTCAGTCGGACAGACTAAACTACCCGGCTGATTTCCTTCATTTTTGTGTAAAACTAAAGGTATTCATCCACTTTTTCTACACTCAAACGGGATTTCCTTCTGTATATTTCTTATGGGGATGCCCTGGCTGTAAACTAAAGTCATTCGGTCAGGCCGTTCTATCGACTTCATTTTCACTTTAAACGAAAGGTATTTATGAGCAGATTTGTCATCAAGTATAATAATTAACTGAAGTCTCTCCTTCCTTTACTTTCATTCAAACGCGGGATCCTTCTGTCCTTGCATTGAATATATTAATCGGTTTGTTTTAGCATATCTTCGTTTCTAAATAAAGTACACAGTTCTCTTTGACCTAACAACACTCAACGGATCAATATCTTTCATTTGCGCTTTTAAACACTTCCACGGATTGATTCTGAAGAAAGCTATGCGTGAACATTCAACTTTACTTCCATGTTTTCCCAACGTTTTAGTCATTCCACTAACGGTGCGAAGTATTCGCACGGGTCTTATTCGCACGGGCCCTCTATCTTTCTTATATATTAACAGAATCTATTTTATAATTATAATTGATTTTAAATAAGTGTTTTGATATGAATTTAAGAAAACACCAGCTTATATAATATTCTGTATATTGTTACTATCTATAATAAATATTTTTAAATGGTAAATATTTAATTTTACTTATTTCCGTTTTACATGACTAGCCACTAATGCTGCAAACTATTTGCACAGGTCGCCTAGTTTTATTACTATTGTTCTCACACTGTAGTGAACCGTCGAATTTTATGAACATAAGAAATAGGTGGTAATGCACTCGTTCCATCCATATAGACTAACATTTAGAAGAGTATTTCCTTCCTTTAACATTCGATATCTTTAATATTCCCGGCGCGAGTCGGCGCCGCCACGAACCGATTGGGGTATGGTGTTGGTTCTGCAGCACAAGTATTACAAGTCTCCAGCCTGTTTTCAGCAGAAGCTTCTCTGCATGATTTTTTTTTCAATTATACTTATGATAATATGTTTATTTTCCTTCTATTACTATTAATTCTGTAATATGAATTAAAAAAATTAAGAAATGTTTAGTTTTTCACATAAGGAAAAACTCTCCTAAATGTTGGTCGAAATTAATGGGATGGGTCCATACCACATATTTCTAATGTGTTTATAATTCTATCACTACAGTGTGCAAACAATAGTAATAAAATTACAAAATCAATTAACAGTTAGCTGGCTGAAAGTACATGGCAGTGAACAAGTACTGGTCACTAAGAACGAAAAAACAAATCACAACATGAAACAAATGACACCTGTTTCTCATCCTTTACTGATCTGCAGTGTCTGAGGCTAAACTAAACCTGCGCGGTTTCCTTTCATTTAAAGTATAAAAATCGATATGAAAGTACCATGGAGACAAGGAAAACTGTGAGATTCAGGAAATGTTCGTAGAAAAGCATTTCCCATCAGACAGCTTCCTAACAAAATAAATAAAAATTCTGAGAACCGTGTAGATTTCTTTGAAAGTGCAGATGAGCTGAAATATAGTACAGCGAGTACCACATAAATCTGGCACACCTGACGTACCCCCATGGCCATAAGTTGCAGCATCCCTTATCAGGAGGTAACTAAATGTCTTTAATTTTACTGTTATGTACTCCTACTTTAGTCTCGGTCTGAGGTATAGCGCTTTTATGTGAGACACTGTATATAAATTGTTTCACCTTGTGGTAGAACATTTTAAGAGAAGGTTCAAATGTTTGTTAAGCTTAAGGGACTTAACAGCGGGGTCATCAGTCCCTAAACTTACAAACTACTTATGAACTACCTTATACTAAAGACGACACAAATATCCATGCCCCAGGGTGGGATTCGAACTCCCGACCGTAAAGGCCGTGCAGACTGTGACTGGCGCGCCGCAGTCCCCTCGGCCACTGCGGCCGGCTTCAGAGAAGGCTAAATAGTATAATCTTAGGTGTAGATGCATCAATAAATGTAAGTATATTTTTGTGTTTCTTCCGTTTATTATCCTCAACTTGAAAGTCATTGAGTAGAATTTCAGAAATTTTATTTCAGTCCATCAACAGCAAATTCGCAGTTTTCAGTAATTGTTTCTTCTCTTGAAGTTTGAAACACGAAATATGTATTCCATCAATTGTGCAATGTGAACAACAAATTACTTTCATATCTCTTAAGTGAAGTATTACCTTACATAAAACCATAGCAGATCATTGTCCATTGTAATCGGTCGCCACCCAAGAAAAATTAGGGTATAGCTATTTTCTGGTTATGAATTATTAACACATCACGATGGACCTACATACGTGGCCAGCAAATAATATTTTCGGCGCTGCAGTGCTTCACGCTACGCTCAACACACGCCGAGTTCGTAGACTTGTGGTTGCGGCATGATGCCGCTCAGATAACTCACAATTACTTGAGAATGGAGGTAGATATCAGTGCGAGTACCATTTCAAAAACTTTTCTGTTCTTTTAGCTCAACTTCACTCGCTGTAATGTATGTCCGAAAATGCATAGTACAGTAAGCTGCCCGCTATCGAACTTTTTCAATACACGATTTGTAAATCAAGTGCGAATACCTGTCAAAAAAGCATCATTTGAAAACGATCGTTACGAATGTCGAAAAGGTGAATGTTTTATTGGAAAGCTAAGATGTTGTACTACTCTGTGTACAAAAATCAGATTTTTTAACCGAAAACTTTCATCAAAATCGAGTGAGGAGCTTTACGAAACTGAAAACTCGTGCGGAATGAAAAGTAGACTTTTTATTTTTTTCACAGGCAAGGCAAAGCTTGTAAGGAAAAAATAAGTTGATAAAGCGATGCGATGTGGTCTTATATACCGTCATAATTTCTTACAACTTGAAAATCGAAAAAGTTGTTTTTCCCCCTCTTTTTCGTCTTGGTACATCCCCGCCCGGCTCGGCCCGGCCGGCAGTGTGAATGCACCGCCGTAGACGTGTGCCGGACGGGCGCAATAATTAACGGCGTCGTGAGGAGGGCTGGCCGTGCGCATGCGCACTGCTGTCGGCCGGGAGTACCGAGTCTTCTCGCTCCCGAGACTACATTATCGGCATGGCCGGCTCCCGGGTACGGTGGTCTCGCTAGCCGCTCCCTCTGGCGGGAACGAGCGGGAGCCAGGCAGCGTTTGACGGCCTCTAGCGCACAGCCTGTGTTTCCTGCAACATTTTACTCCCATTATCATATATTTCACCCGTTTAAATTTTTATACACCATTTATAGCCACAGTCTCCCATTAGTGGTGTAAATAAAGCAAGTATGCTGGTATTTAGAGGGAAATGGTGTCTTCCATAAAATTTGATTCGTTTGTTTTCGTCGCTTAAGCGTTTGTGTGATTGTTGTCGCAGGTTTTAGAGATATGAGCCGTTGTTGTAGACACATGTGGGAATGTCCCTAAAACACACACACAGGCTGGCAAAGGTACCATATGCACAACTGATAACTCGGCAATGACCCAGAGACTGCGTTTTATTAGCATAACCCTTAAAAGATGCAACAGAACTACAAAAGAAACTGCATACACTACGCTCGTCCGTCCATTTTTGGATTATTGTTGCCCAGTGTGGGATCCTTATCAGGTGGGTTTGACGGAGGACATGGAAAGAGTCCAAAGAAGGGCAGCTCGTTTCGTATTGTCGCGATACAGGGGAGACAGCGTTACGAAAATGATACAGGATCTTGGATGGGAATCATTACAACAACGGCGCTTATCGCTGCGGCGTGGGCTACTTACGAAACTACAATCGCCAACATTCTCCTCCGAATGCGAAAAAATATTTTTTACTTCCATTTACATTGTTAGAAATGATCATCAGAATAAAATACGAGAAATCAGAGCTCGAACGGAGAGATTCAGGTGTTCTTTCTTCCCGCGAGCTATTCGAGAATGGAACGGGAGATAAATAGTATAATGGTGGTTCGATGAACCCTCTGCCAGGCACTTGAGTGTGATTTGCAGAGTATCCCATGTAGATGTAGATGTAGTGTTGAGGAACTCAGAGGGCCGCGTGGTCTAAGCTACGGACTGGGTGGCTGTTCCCGCCGGAGGTTCGAGTACACTCTCGGGAATGGAAGTGTGTGTTGTCCTTAGTGTAAATTAGTTTAAGTCGTTTTTAAGTCTACGTTCTAATGACCATAGCAGTTTGCTCCAATAGGTTTGCTGTTTTGATTATCAATAACCTTGTGTTTATTATTATTTCAATTTCGAGTATTATTCATAATTTTCAGGCAGAAGCCTCAAATACAAGTATGCACCTGGGTTAGAGCAGGTCATTTCAGCCAGGCTCGCTCATAGCTGGTCCCCGCCTTGTACCAGACTCGCAGCCACGGGGTGCAATGGGGCACTACGAGTCAGCCGCGGCCAGTCTGCTACGAGCTTCCACTGCGCTCGTGAGACGCGTAGGGCCGAAACGTTCGTAGAAACTCGAGCGCTAGTGAGAATCGCAGACTCGTAACGCCCATAGGAATTCGCAGCTCTGTTTGTTACAATGATGACGAAAAAGTACGTTCTGCGAGTGTTAGCAGATGGGAAGTACGTTCCTGCTGAAAAAATTAATTAAATTAGAAATATGTGTCGTTTCATGTTCATATGTTTGTAAAGCTTATGGGACTTAACTACGGGGTCATCAGTCCGTAAACTTAGAAACTACTTATGAACTACTTACAACTAAGGACGGAACAAATATCCATGCCCGAGGGGGGATTCGAACCCCCGACCGTAGTGACCGTGCAGACCGTGACTGAAGCGCCTCAGTCCCCTCGGCCACCGCGGCCGGCTGTCGTTTCATGTTAGAGAAAAGCGGTGCCCACGTTCAGCGACAATTGATTAAAAACATGTACTGACGCCGCTAATCTCGCCAGTTAATAATGCAATCAGGCTAATATGAGGTAAAGGGTATTATTATATATTATAATAGAAGCCTTTATCGCATATTATGTTTTATAATAGTATACCCTTTATCACATATTAGCCCGATTTCATTATTTGTTGGCGAGATTAGCTAAATATATTTCCTTGTAAAACTAGCAGAATAGCAGACAACCAGACATAAGATTGCCATTTTCTGTTATGTAGTTTACCGGTATTGTTCTTCCTTTTATCTCTACCGTCGTACATGACCGTTCAGTCACAGTCTCTTGTAACATTTATTACCGCCATATTTTTACGCAGAAGGTATATTTTTTCTTGAGTTTTTTTCATAACACACAGTACAGCTGTTAACAGTTCGTAATATTTATTATTATTATTTTCGTATGCCACATTCTAAGAGACGGTACACCATACTTGGCTGATTTCCCTTCCGCTACGAGTCTGGCCAAGTCGCCTCGCTTGCGAGCGCATGTGCTTGAGCTACGAGCTGCTCGCTGCGCCACTCCAGAGCAGCGGCCGCGCTTACGAGTAACGAGTTTCTGGCGCCTCCTGACCGCCTCTAACCTGGGTATCAACGAAGCTACTACTCCATACATCGTGCGAGTACACCAAGTGTCCAAGTCACACGAATAATCACAGAACGACTTACAATTCAAGACAGTAACGTGTTTCTTATGTTCTTATTGTCTTACTTCACTGTTTGATGAATACATAAATGTTGAGATAAACCGTCACATTTGGCATATTATTTTAGTGGCTTAGCCTACAAATCGTCAGCATTTTCTGATATTCATTTCCGTGAAATAACACGTTGTGTGTTTAAACCTTTGCACGTCACAATCGCCTGTAAGGCCTGGTCAAACAGAACCACGGTCTGACGGTGCCATGTACCCTGCAGAGGACTGCAGGGGAGCTCATCGGAAAGAGACGCCACACATGCGGAGCGGCTGGTCGAAGCGACTGCTGTTGTTGCGTGAGCTGTCATCCTGGGGAAGCGGCAGTAGTGGGGCAATGGGACTTCTACCCCACTGAAAATCTGAAAATCGTTCGTCGACGAAAGTATCATCGACGCAAGACACTTGGCCAATTGCCGGACCGTAGATCAAAGGATGCCGCCACAGGATGATTGATAGGTCTTCCCAGAAGGACAGGATGATTACATTTAGGTCCTTTTGATTCGCTACTTGTCGGACCGATAATCAAAGTACGCCGCCACAGGATGATTGACAGGTTGAAAGTAAACAACACCTCCCTCGGCCACACACGACGGCCCCCCTCCACCCCTCGGCGCCGCCGCCGGACAGGCAGCACCTCCGACAGGTCCAGACCTATCTACCCCTCGACATGCCTGTACACACACCCTCCGCCACACACCTGGCCCAAACCGCGACCCCAACCCGCTCGGTCGATTGCCAGAACGCTTTTCAAAAGACGCCGCCGCCACTGCCGACAGATGCTACCCCCCTCCTCCTCCACGCTCGCGACCCCTTCTCAAAGGACCCCGCCACCCGCCCTACCCACGAGAACAAACAATACTGCGACGATTGTCTTGACCGCATCGACATCTCTACACAACACCGTCCCCGCCGGCCGACCCCTGCTCCCAGGGAATGGGCGTACTGCACTCTTTTTACGGCGACCGCGCCCCGCCAGCTCAGCAGCCAATTAAACTGCATATTTATTATATGGCGCGCCACAGCGATCCGTACGCCAGATCACGATTTATGTAACAATTTACGCCGTTTATTATTATTCTCGGAAAAAAATAAAGCTACCATGGTGTTCTTCATATGTATTTTTAACAAGAATTTCGGTGTAATGCTAAAAAACAATTTAGAACAGAAATGCTTAGTTGGTCTTGTATACTACAGCTTGTAGTAGTAAAATATTAAAACTCGTAATCAAAATTTGCAAGTAAGAATTTTTCGATGCGCAAACACTCCTATCTATCTCTCCATGCTCTTCGCATTGACTACAACCGACAGACGTGTTTAATAATAATGGCACAGGTTACAGTAACGGACGCTACAATCTTATGTATCCATCTTAACATATACTCTTTCGATATACAAAAACAATTCTAACCAGAGCCAACGAACCAAAAGAAAAGAAATGGTCCATTTCGGAACTCGACCGCAACCTTAGATCTATAAATGTATCTCTTCGTTTAGACGATGCAAGCAACAGCCATCGACCGGAATATAACTTGTATGCCAACCACTCTTTCGATAAAACAGCAACAACAGCAGCAGCAGCAGAAGACGACATATTGTTTATACAAAAATTCCAAATAACGAAAATCGGTAATGACATCTAACACAACGTCTCTAAATATACATCTGCAATCACCGTTAACAATCGTCCAGAACGAGAGCTCTCTCTCGGCAGGCTACATAAAAGAAACATATGCTAAGTGTTTAATAGCACCTAAGTTACATCTCCAAATGATTTAAACCTTCTACGCAGACGCACCATTCTGACAAGTATAGCTCGCATTGCATTTATTTAATGGAGCTGAGCCATGCCGGAAGTTCCGAATTTTAACACTCTAGCCATCTAGCCCTGTTACGTTTCCTTCTTAGATCGAGTTATAGCTGCGCCTTCCGAGAATTCGAGTACTTTAATTTTACCTCTTATTTCCTTGCTACAGCAGTACACATCCCATCTAAGGAATCTCTCTGTCCTGTTACGATGCAAACTACATTTATCTGACATCGATATTCCAGCGCCCCAGAAGACATTTAAACCCTATTGTGCAACGGGGAGTCTAAATAAAAGAAATATACGTGAAATAATTTACCCATTTCCGACCGTCTACACTAAAACTTTTCGAAAGTATTGGCCTAACAACACACTTATTCGACAATACAGCAACCACAGAACCGAGGTTACCTGCCCAATGCAACACCGATTCCCAGTTCGACCCGCCCTTTACCCGCAAAATTATTTTTAATTACAAGTAGATGTCTACCGCAAACGAAGACGCTAACCTACACACCGCAACACATGATCCTATATAGGCCGTGGAGTGTTTACACTTTTTTGTTACAGTACAACTGAGTACATGCAACGTAATGTTCGCAAACACTTATATCGCAACCAACGCCTGCATACTTCGATCATAACCTGCTCTCTATGGAATGGATGGGAGTCACACACAGTACAAACACGTTTCTCGTGTGTTCCGCTAATTTGGTCAATACAACGATGCGAGAACAATTCCCCCCCCCCCCCCCCCCCCCGCCTGTTTACTGTAAAAGCAAATATTTTTCCCCTCACTGGCTTGCACATATGCAATAGCCTCCTTTTAAATGCCTCTGTCGTTGCCATATAACCCAGTTTTCGGTTTCCCTTCTTTTTAGGACTTGTGGAATACCGTAGGCGATATCTACGTCTGTGGAGAATAAAGTCCTGGAATGCTAAAAAATATAGCTCCTTGCTCGACTTTACAAGTAATTTTCAGTTGAAACAAAAAAAAAACAACAACAACAAAAAGGCATAATGTCCGAGGGTGCGGTCAATTTTCGGGTACTCTTAATACCCGAGTAATCAAATCTAAAAGCGTATATTAACGGGGAGCGACGCACAATGTCACGTGACCATTAACTAGCAATATTCCGTATGGGCGCTGTATGTTGTATACCGCTACAGTTTCGGGTACAGCGCTTTCTTTACCGGTCGGTAACCGCGATGTACTAGTCCATATGTATGTAGGTATACTCGTTAAGAGATTTGAAAAACTATAGTCTTCCTTCTTTCCTCTCTTGCGATGGTCACGTGACACGATCTGTTGGGTATAAAAGGATGCACGATCGCGTCCGCTGATCAGTCTTCCGCGGTGGTTGAAAGTGTCAACATGGGTTCCTCGAATGTGCTAAACATCCCTCATCTACTGGGAAGGAAGATAACTCCAACGGACGAACGCTTTGGATTGTGGCTCTTACTGGAAAACCTGGACAATCTTGTTACTGACATTGGTAGCATAAATTACCCACTACGGTCGGGGGTTCGAATCCCCCCTCGGGCATGGATATTTGTGCCGTCCTTAGTGCTAGTTAGTTCATAAGTAGTTTGTAAGTTTAGGGACTGATGACCCCTTAGTTAAGTCCCATAAGCTATACTGCAACAACTTCGTGCAGATCATTTCTTTCTACTAGATTTGGACATCACACAAGATTTTGCAGGGATTTTTAACAAAGTGGAGATGTGCGACTATCTCGTATCCAACCACGACTTTTGTATGGAAGGAGACTGCATAGGAAACGGCAATGTGATTGTGGACAACGAACGATAAGTCAGTTGGGATAGATTGTTTAACATGGCTAACATCGAATTGCCGAGTAAAAATGTATAATAAATTTGTATGTCAAATCACAAGCCCTGGTGTCAACAAAGTTATCGGAGATCACATTATGGATTTTATAAAGTGACCAGACAGACGACTGCGAGAGACTTTTACTTCTTCGTTGGTCCAAGATCATGGCATTACAAGGCTGGTGGCTACAATAGACAAATACCGAATGGACAGTGTTTTTGACCCTGTGCAAAATTGTCTAAGTGTTTTAAACTGTATCTGCAAAGTGTGCCCATGTATAGTGTGCCAATCTCCTCCATGTGGACGCAGTTAACGAATTCCCTACAGAACAGCTGCTGTGTTGTGTTTAATAGTGTTCTGCAATTTGTTTATTGGGGTAATAAGAATACTCGAAAATTGACAGGAGTACAGGTAAATCTCCCAGACACTAAAGACCGAGAAAAGCTTATACATTATGTTCTATCAGCTTTTAGTTTTAACTGATTACCTATAAATTACGTGGAGATTCGTAATACTGACACCATAATTATTACACAGAAGAGCTACATTAAAGCAGGTGAAACATATTACTCCCAATCCAGAACATTATTCTCCACAATTTCTCCAGATACAGACCTCGGCGAATTAGGTCTGGTATCTACAAACAATGTTATTCCACAGGTCCAGCGAAAAAGAGTAAATGTATCACACAGACTTAAGCCATTCCCTATTAAAGGTTACACCACTACGTGCAGTTAATGTCTTATGTGCACTAAAAAGAAAATTGGAAATGGAGGAGATCGACGACAAGAAAAGGAAACTCGAATATATGGCTAAAGCAACTGCCATAAAGGACGAATACAAACTAATGCTGGAGAAAGAAGCAGCTATAGCAGATGTCCAAGCCAGGTTTACATATGGTTTTAAGCAGAGAGTGTGGAAAAATCTGGCTACGACTGGGACTTATAAAATATTTGCATTTACAGTAGCAGCGGTGGAGTAGCCGAGCGGTCTAAAGCACCTCGCTGCGGAGCGCGCGGTTGCTCGCCGTGGAGGCTCGAGTCCTCCCTGGGACATGGGTGTGTGTATTTGTCCGTAGGTTAGTTTACCTAGGTTTAAGTAGTTTGTAAGCTACGGACTGATGACCACGCAGATTTACAGACATTTGAACATTTTTTGAACATTTACAGTAAACAGCCAGGGAGATTGGTCAGGAGTCGGTGTGCTGGCCGAGATTAATGGAACGCAGGATGTATTCTACATTAAAGGATACACGAAAAACGTGTTTATAAAGATGCACTCCCGTTTGGATTTGCTTAAAAAGAATGGATACATTGTATCCAAATGTGGAGGACTGGATGTTGTCCATCTAGCTACAGAGAAGCCATTTGCGGAGTTAAAAACCGATGGAATAACAATATTTAACAAGCATTCGTTTGCAAAAGTCGTAAGCCTAGACTTCCATACGGAATTACCACAGGATTGTGTATCAGAAGAATTGGTGGCGTACACACTGGGGGATGTGGAGTGCTATAACCAGTATGCCATGCAGGAAATAATGGGTAAAGTTAAAATACCCGACTGCTCTCGTCTAGAATCATTGCCAGAAGGTGCAGAGTTGGTTATTAAATCCATAAAAGAGATTGATTACAGGAATAAGCGTAGATACGTAATGGAGTTCGTGAACATACCTTTACTGTACCTGTCGAATTTCTGGCTGGAAAGAGAAATAGAAGATACCAATGTGGATCGAACCTACAAGCTAAAAATTAAATTAGGCAAAATTAAAGTTACACCAACAAAGAATAAAGAACGAATTGTATTCTGTGTCTAGATGTATATATGCGAACTTGTTTTCTGTTTGTAAACGTGTATATAAAATGTAATGAAAGTTTCTGTGCTCTAATATTTGTGTTCTTATTTACCAACTTACTATAAATCCTAAGAACCACACAGCTACTGTGCTCAATGTGCTTATATTTATAGTGGAGTGACGACCTTAAAAAATATTGCAATCTTATTCCACATTAGTGCAGAGTAGAGTTGCGTTAACAGTTGCTATATTTAGGAAATAAACGTTAAAATCCCGAATGCTGCTGGTTGGAGGATTTGCAGGAGGGATGAGAGATGCTACTATTTTGAGAAGGAACTATTCTATGTACAACGGTCTGCATGTATGTGTTTCGGTAGTTGAAACTGACCAGTTGGGTGACTTTGAAAAGTAGTTGAAACTAGGTAGTTGAATGTGTAATAAGATAGCTTTCGTGCATATATGACGGCTGTAAGGATAGCCCCGCCTGGGTTACGTTTGGACGTATACAGAGCTTGCAGCATGCTAGTTGGGTCAAAAAACGAGTTGGAATGGCTAGATTCGTTTGTTGTTGTAGGTTCATGTCGACTACAGGTGTAGTTCTGTTACTGTGTTGGAAATGTTTGGCGCTTACAGAGAGTGCTGTAGGCTAGATGGGATGGAATTTAAGTAAAAAGTGTTGATATACCCTAAATATACGTACGGTAAAGCTCTAAAGAATACTGACTTTGGTGGTGCAGTGATCTTTCGTCGAAGCATCGCCTATTTAATCGTATGCTAGTGTTGTCTACTTTACGGCTGGTGTGCATTACGTTACGTAGCGGATGTGTCTCCTGCGGTAAATCACAATTCTTTCGTCGAAAATCAACGTGTTTTATAAAACTCATATAGTTTCGTAACTTAAAGTGCGCTAGTTGTAGTCCATGGAGTGCGTGCGTGCGTGCGTGTGTGTGTGTGTGTAATAAATTCATCAAGTTCGATACTGGAAACGCTGGAGATAAGACGAAGTTACTATTTCTGGAATACATGGGGGAAATATGCACGTCCTGTGGGTATATATCTTATAAACTGCAACTAATCGATGTTTTTTAATGGAGGCGATCCCATCTATACTACAGCAGCAGCTTCGTGTAGATGGCTTCTATCTCCTGGATTTTGGACAACACACAAGATTTCAAAGGGATTTTCTTAAACCGAGCATGACTTTCGGATGGAATGAGCAATATCAATGTGGTTGCGGGCGAGGATAAGACAATTGGAGAGGACTTCTTAACGTGGGAGGCGTCGAATTGTAGAACCAGTCGTCTGTCTGGACACTTAATAAAATCGATAATGTGATCTCCGATACCTTTGTTGACACCAGGGCTTGTGATTTGACATACAAATTTATTATACATTTTTACTCGGCAATTCGATGTTAGCCATGTTAAACAATCTATCCCACCTGACTTATTGTTGTCCACAATCACATTGCGGTTTCCTGTGCAGTCTCCTTCCATACAAAAGTCGTAGTTGGATTCGAGATAGTCGCAGATCTCCACTTTGTTAAAAATCCCTGCAAAATCTTGTGTGATGTCCAAATCTAGTAGAAAGAAATGATCTGCACGAAGTTGTTGCAGTATAGCAGGACGCTCCTCCATTAAAACATCGATTTGAACATTGGCTAATTCCACTTTATATGGTATAGCCACAGGATTTGCATATTTCCTCGAGATGTTTTCCAGTGCTTCCTTGTCGAGTTTCTCCAGTATTCCTTTTGATGCCGCACTGCGGCCACCATGTAGCAGGAAAGGCAGCTTCGCCTTGACTCCATGTCTCGTAGTGACGAACATGTCGAATTTACTACGCAGGTAAAAGTTAATTGAGCCGCACATTTCCTTCTTTACCATTACAGACCGGCTCTTCTCGATCTGTTCCTGACAGTCCACTAGGTCGCAGATTTTAACTACCATAATGTTGTCGCAAAAAGGCTCTGTAATGGCTATAGGCACACTTAAGTTCTTCTTGCTGAGAAGCGTAGCATTTTCGGTGTGTGTGATTTATGCTCAAAATGTTCAAATGTTTGTATAGCTTATGGGACTTAACTAAGGGGTCATCAGTCCCTAAACTTACAAACTACTTACGAACTAACTAACACTAAGGACGGCACAAATATCCATGCCCGAGGGGGGAATTCGAACCCCCGACCGTAGTGGGTAATTTATGCTACCAATGGCAGTAACAAGATTGTCCAGGTTTTCCAGTAAGAGCCACAATCCAAAGCGTTCGTCCGTTGGAGTTATCTTCCTTCCCTGTAGATGAGGGATGTTTAGCACGTTCGAGTAACCCATGTTGACACTTTCAACCACCGCGGAAGACTGATCAGCGGACGCGATCGTGCATCCTTTTATACCCAACAGATCGTGTCACGTGACCATCGCAAGAGAGGAAAGAAGGAAGACTATAGTAGGATACAATTGGGCATTCTGGCACATAAAATTGATATCAAATTAATTAGAGTAATTGCGTAATTAGAGTAATTGCATAATTGCAATTACATGTACTTAGAGTAATTGCACAATTGCAATTACATGTAACTAGAGTAATTACATGTACTTAGGGTAATTGTTTATTTATTTATTGTAATTGTTTATTGTTATTGCAATTGCACATGTTCACTCCTCCACGTCTGGCGTGGAATTGAGCTCACCCCAAGGCATCACGTGACTATCTACGTCACTCCCCACCCCCTCCCTACCACGTGACCAGCACCGGCCAATGAGAGCACAGCACGTGACCACCCCCTTCCCACAGTGAACAATAATAGGTCCAAACTCGTCCACCTGGGGATCTCAACACTGAAAAAACTGTGGCAGTATTTCGTGGAAAAACAGCAGTTGAATAACGTTATTATTACTATTATTAATTGTTCTACACCTAACTGAAACGAGCTCTGTTTTTCATAGGAACGTCTAACACACACAAAACCGTATCAAAAAATGCTACGTAATGGTCACCGTACTGTGCAACATCATAATCTCTCTCCGAGGCGGCGACGCGCGCAAGAAAACAATGGGAGCACAGCACGAAGAGACGAGTGAGTGGTATACGGGGATCTTATTTTATTTACGCGCTGCCGCGGGAAATTGTGTGCACGCCGGGTGACCGCCAGCTGCTGGCCGCTGGCCGGCGCAGGTCCTGTCTGCTCGGCGGTCGGAGCGCGAATGACGGCTGTGGCAGATCCTCCCCCCTCCCCGCGCCCCAGCGCAGCGCGGTCCGTTGCCGACACCCCCCTCCCCCCTCCACCCGCAGCTGCAGTTAGCGCGCTCTCCGCCGCGTCCCCCCTTCCCCTCGCCAGGCACCTGTGGACCGGTCCTATTGAACCCCGCGGACGGCGGCACTTCTTTCTTAGAAATGCTTCGAACCCTTCGAGTCCCATCGCATTCGATGGTCGGATGTCAATAGGTTGTCAGACATCTATGCTTCACTCAGGCGAACTGTGTCAATGGGCTACCCCGCGAAAACACGTCTTTTGACAATATGTGCACAGGTGCTTCGCATAACACAGAAAAATTCCGCGAAGACGCTCGGAACCCATTCTCCGCAAAGACGCGCGACCTCTAGACAATGCGTCTGGTCAATAACATACACAGCGGATTTCAGACCACCCATTTGGTTTCGCATATTCTTAGAAATACCTCCGACCCGCGGCGGTGACAGCCGACAACATTTCATCCGCCCCTTGACAGTGGACTCAAAATGATAGCCGCTGTAGACGCTACCCACAATCCTCCTCCCAGCCACCTCACACGCTTCCGCGAAAAGAATTCCCACACACGTGTTCGGCATAACACGGTAAATTCCCTGAAGATGCTATTTAACCACGAAATTCCAAAGCATCCTTTGAAAATAAAACAGACAACGCTATTCGACACGGGAAAACCGCGAAATCTCGAACATTCCCATTGGATAGCTGAGCTGGGAAAAACAGCATGATTACAAGTTCAGACATGTGGGAGTTGTCCCATTAGCTAGCTGAGCTGGGAAAAACCGCATAACTGCAAGTTCAGACATGTAGAGACCGATCAAGTCTTCTCATTGGCCAGCTCTTGGTATTTAAGATCACGACACCTGCAAGAGAGCATCAGTCTTCATCCGACCGCTGTCGCTGCCATTACCATGTCTTCCGCCGCTGACGCTGCCGCCGCCTCTGCTGCTGGTGTTGGTGAGTTAATAATGTCTTTTCATACACTGCTTTTTATTAAAAAAAATTGCGAGCTATTCGTTAATCACATACGTCTTCTTCATTACAGATGCTATAATGCAGTTAATGGCTGAGTTCAATACGGACATGGCTGACTTAATCAATCGGGAGGCGGTGGTTTTACCGCCGCCTCAGCCGCCAGTTCCATTCGTGGGGGATGACGCTTTATCTAGTGAGTACTTTATTTTCAAAATTAATTTTAAACATGTTTACCAGTTTCATTTTCAACGATCCAGTTGTATTAACGTAATTTTTTCGTGTTACAGATCTCGATTTAATCGATAGATTAGTTGAGGAAGCAGGCAAAACAATGTTGGAAACTGTTTCCGCTTCCGCAAAAAAAACGCTCCCGAGATTCTGATTCAGGTTAGTAATACCATTCAAGAATATTATTATTATTTTTAATCGTTTTGTGGCAGTGCTTGTTATTACTATGTTCAGCTGTATTAACGTAATTTTTTTATTCGTGTTACAGATCTCGATGCAGCTGTGGAAGTGCAGACATTTTCCAATTATTTGCCTGCTTCCGTAAAAAGGATCCGGGAATCTGAACCAGGTTAGTAAAAAGTGTTTGAAGAAGAATATTACTATACGTCTTTTATTGGTATTATTATACGTCAGTGGTGGTGATTATTAACTATAATTTTTTTCTGTTGTAGATTACACGTCCCTCTCGTCATCTCTGCCGTCGATATCGGAGCTGGATGTGTATCTACATGGCGGGGGTGGCGAGGAAATGCCAGAGTGTGTCCATTTAATACCCGATGTACCTGTCGCATCCAACGAACATCGGATGTTGGATGATGATAACGACGGGTACATCGCTGAATGGTTACCCACTCTGGAAGCATGGGACCAGATTCATCGAGGTATGTGAAAAAAAAAAAAACAATCGTAAAAAAACTCTAATTTGATATATATATATATATATATATATATATATATATATATATCTTCGTGTATTGCGATCGTGTACTTAACGTATGTGTTGTTGTTACAGAGGTCGACGTTGTTGCTGGCGGTGGACCCTCGGCAGTCACGCCTGACTCGCCTGCCCAGAGCTCGTCAACAGTGCCCGACGTCGCCGCCCCACGGCCTCCGATACGGCGGGCGTGGGTGGAGAGGAGACGTGCTCGCAGACAGCAGCAGACGGAAGCATCTGCTCAGGCTGCGGACGCGCCCTCGCCTGCGTTCCGCGATGGCGGCGCAGCACTCACATGCATAACGCCGCCATCGCGGCTCCCTCACAAATCCGTCGCTCTGCGTCGCGTCGCGCGACGAGCCACGCCATCACCAACGGGGTGGTCTCAAGTCAGTACTCTAAGTAATAGCAATAGTATACCAGTTAGCGGCAGTCCCCTCTCCCGCCCTCTACCATCTAGTGCTAGTGATATCAGGCCCCAGGTCCTCAACACAGTGCCTAATTTAGAATATGCGGTTATTGCGGACGCTTTTGAGAAGCGGATCTCGTTTTCCAGAATACTGAATCCAGTAAATGGATACCGAGATCCATTTTTCTTTCTAGAAGGGTGTAGACCTGTTCTGGAAAGGGAACTGCTCAAAGTTGTTGAGTGTTATCGCGCCATTAAGTGTAGCGCAGTGCTGTGTTGCGAGTTGACACATCCTCCAAAGGTTGACGGTGGTGTCGAGGAAACCACTATCGTTTACATTTGGGGTGATAATGGCGTAATTACACCGACTGTCCCAATATCCGAATGGTATGGGAATTTCACCTTGAGTGCTATTAGGGATCAGTTTTCAGAGATGGTAATTAGAGGTTCTGGAAAAGCACTCAGCCGTGTTCTGCACTTGGACGTCCATTCACATCTCTTTGACCCACTGAAAGGAGGAAACAGTTTCATCGAACTTCCCAAAGATATTGCTGATAAAAAAGCGTGTGTTAACGTTAGAAACGAGCACGACGAAGCTTGTTTTGCATGGTCAGTCCTGGCTTGCGAGAAGAATCTACCTAAAAACGCTCATCAAACACTTCGCTACGGTAGAAATATCAACATACATAGACAGTATAATTTTAAAGGCATAGAGTTCCCCGTCAAACTTCAAGACATGCATAAATTCGAGGAACAAAATACCGGTATTTCGGTTCACGTGTATGGCTTGGAGAAGAAAAAAGATCGTAAGCCAGATGAGCAAGACAAGCATAAGATTGTAGGTCCCCTTCACTTTTCCAAATTCGCAGGTCAACGTGATTTACATGTTAAACCTGCTTTTATTTTCTGATTCAAAAGGCGAGAAATTTCATTACGTATGGGTCAAAGATATGTCCAGACTTATTTCCTCCCAATTTTCGAACCATCATGGTAAAATACATATTTGCCTTCGATGTCTTAATTCGTTCCACTCAAGCGAGTCACTTGCAAAGCATGAGTTAGATTGTGCTTTGCAAAAGGCGGTACGTGTTGATATGCCAACAGAAGATAACAAATTCTTGAAATTCAAGAATTTTAACCACTAAGAACGCTGTTTAGTTTCTGTTTACGCCGATTTCGAAGCCTTGCTAGTTCCTATTACTCGATGTGGAGGGGACCCCGACGCCTCACATACCACCCTTACCCAGAAACACGCACCGTACGCCGTAGCGTATCAGGTTGTACGCTCGTACGATTCCACCAAAAATGAACTTAAATCACACGTTGGGGAAAATCCTGTAGATTGGTTGCTCTCTGAGCTTGAACAACTGTCCTGGGAAGTTGATAAACTTTACAGGCAGAATGTTCCAATGATCATGACGCAGGATGATGAGGAATCGTACAAAACGGCAGTAGATTGCCATATTTATACTATGCCTTTGAATCGTGAAGCGCAAACTCCCCGTAAAGGCCATTGTCACATTACGGGAAAGTACCGTGGAGCGGCTCATAACTCGAGCAACCTGAATTACCAAGCACCTAGACATATTCCCGTTTTTATGCACAATCTTTCGGCCTACGACGCACACTTCATCATTGAGCCCCTGGCTAAATTCGGTTGGGGAGATGCACCTATTAGTATTATCCCTGATAATACTGAGAAGTACATCTCATTCTCCAAGCGAATGACACCGAAAGTCACGCTACGGTTCCTGGACTCGCTAAGATTCATGCAAGCGTCACTTCAAAAACTGGTTGAAACTCTACCTCAAAGTGAAATGCATATCACTAGAGCTGCAATTCCCGATGAGACAGAGTTTCAACTGCTGACTAGGAAAGGCGTTTTTCCATATGAATATCTGGATAGTATGGAGAAACTTAAAGAAACAGGACTACCCGATATATCTGCTTTCACCAGTACTCTTACAGGCAACACAGTGTCGGAATCAGTTTATACGCATGCTTGTAATGTTTGGCGGGCGTTTAATATACCGAATTTAGGTGAATACGCACGTTTGTACATGGAGACAGACGTGCGACTGCTAGCGGAAGTGTTTGAGAAATTCAGAGACGTATGTATGGCCACATACTCTCTGGACCCTGCCTTCTATTACACAGCACCGGGGTTGTCCTGGGATGCAATGCTTAGGAAAACGCGTGTCAACATCGAGTTATTGACCGATGTTGACATGCTCCTGTTCTTTGAACGGGGGATCCGAGGTGGACTCTGTCAATGCATGCATAGGCACGCCAAAGCGAATAACCCTCGGATGGGTGAGGCGTTCAACGCATCTGAGGCAACGAGCTACATCATGTACCTGGATGTCAACAACTTATACGGGTACACCATGCAGCAGTCTCTACCGATTGGCGGGTTTCGCTGGCTATCCGATAAGGAATGCCTCAGATTAGGTGAAAATCTCCGTAACAACAGGCGTGTTGTTGCCGACGCTGGGGTGGGGTATGTTTTAGAGGTAGAGCTAGAATATCCCCTTAATTTGCATGATGAGCATAGCGATTTACCGCTATGTCCAGAGCAACGAGTTCCGCGAGGCGGTTCCACCCCTAAACTCCTGACAACTCTGGAGGGAAAACAGAGGTACATAATTCATTATCAAAACCTCCAGCAATGTCTTGATTTAGGGTTGGAATTGATTAGAGTCACGCGAGCAATCTCCTTCAACCAGACTCCCTGGTTGAAGGAGTATATTGATTTAAATACCGAGAAAAGGGCTTCCGCATCTAGTGATTTTGAAAAAGACTTTTATAAATTAATGAATAATGCAATTTTCAGCAAAACTATGGAGAATTTGAGAAAACATCGCGATATTAGAGTTAGAACCGCGTGGGAGGGGGCAAGGAAATTGATTGCCAGACCAAATTTTAAACGGGTCACAATATTCAACAAGAACTTTGTTGCTGTGGAGATGGCTAAGACTGGTGTAGAGTTCACGAAACCTCTCTATGTGGGGATGTGCATACTAGATCTGTCCAAACTCCACATGTACCGATTCCATTATGAGTTTGCAAAAACTCATTTTGCGAATCCAAAGTTACTTTATATGGATACGGACAGTTTTATCTATCGGGTAAAAGGCTGCGAACCATATGAAGTGATGCGGTCTCACGGTAATGAATTCGACACGTCTGGATATGCGGCCGATAACCCATATGGCATTGTTCCATAGAACAAAAAGGTTATCGGCCTAATGAAAGACGAGTCGAATGGGTTACCGATTGTGGAATTTGCAGGTCTTCGATCGAAGATGTATGCGTATCGCACGTTGGGAGGCGCTACTTCGAGACGGGCGAAGGGAGTGAGACGTGCGGCATCCAAGGCCATCACGATGGGAGATTATCTGCTGTGTCTGTATGGTGGTGTCGGCGATTCTTCGCCTCAACCACGTCATATGATACAGCAGACTAGCATTCAATCGCGACGGCATGAGTTGTACACTGTGCTGCAGTCGAAGGTCGGTCTATGCCGTCATGACGACAAGCGGGTGATTAGTGCGTGCGGCGTCCAAACTCGCCCGTACGCGCACTATTCACTTTTATAGAAGTGAATGGTTTCACACGCTTGTCATAGTTAGATACGCATTAGATGCGTTGTACATATATATTTATCCCTCTAAGGGATTTTTTTCCCGCACAGAGTGCGTTGTAATTCTTTGTGCACTTAGTGGCCTATAAAACTTGTAGTTCTTCTCATCCAGTAATTTATTTATTTCCGCACAAAGTGGGCTGTAAAAATTGTGATTATTCTTTTGGCCCAGTCAATTATTATTATTTCTACACATAGTGGGCTGTAATTATTTCTGTACATAGTTAGACTGCGAGAAAAAAAATATCATCGTTATTTCGCCCAGAGTGCATCTGTGAATTAGTAGTTTCTAAGTTTCACCTGCCGCTAACCGTCCAGCCAGAATAGATTTTAAGTGTATGTAAATATGTGAGTTCCACTCATTTTTTCTGTGTGATTTGCAACACCACTTGCTTTGTGTAAAAGAAATTATCCGTGCCAAGTATACTGATGAAACCATCAGCACATTGCATCATGTCATGTTGACTAAAAAGACATTGTATTATCTCAACTGGAGCAAAGTACTCCAGGCCAGTCATTGGGTGGAATTTCACCAGTTTTTTTTTTTCGAATAGTTTTAAGTAAATTATTATTATTACTCAATGTAACAAAAATCCTCTGTTTTTAAAGAAAACTTTGCTTGATGTGAAAAATATCAAATTCACCTCTGTTTAAAAAAACTTTAATCAATGGAACAAAAATCTTCTGTTTTTTTAAGAAACTTTACCAATGTAATAAAAATTTGTCTCTGTTTTTAAAGAAAACTTTAGTCAATGTAAACAAAAAAAGTGTCTTTTTTAAAGAAAAACTTTACTTTATGTGAAAAAATATATAAAATTCAGCTCTGTTTAAAATTTTACTTGATGTACAATGTAAGAGGGAGAAAAAAATCTATTTGTTAAAAATTCAAACTTATTCTTTTATTTCAAAAAATCAACCCTGTCATATATATATATAATGTGCTCAAAGAGCAAAGCATCTGTTGTTGTGTGTTTAACAAAGCGTCAAAAACATGGAAAAAAGAGTGTGTTTCAATATGGATGATAACAGAGTACATTTAATGATTGCATGGAGTTATGCATATAAATCAGCACGTATTGGATCTTGGGAGCATGAGGCACGTGATCGTGCTCGATTCCAAAGACGTATAGATAACTTGAGTAGAATTCTATCGCCAGTACTTCTGAAGTTTTAAAATAAATAAAAAAACACATGGTTTCTTAGGTAGAATATAATTTATTATTCTCGTTCATCCAACTTAAAAATAGATTTACATTGTCATAAGGACATACAAAACAATTATTATTATTATTTGTTATCACTTTCTTGAGCCGATGGATTGCAGGACATCCAAAGGATCCAAGGTCTTGAATAACAGCATGTTTGTAGATTCTTCTCAACAAGACAGCCTTCTCATCGCCTTTAACGTAGACCACAGCGTCAGGGGTGTCGAATAATCGGAGTGCTGCAACCATATCTTTGTAGGGGACTCCAGGTTCATCCCAATGAATTCCATGGTAGAAACGTGTTAACCACGTTACACTCTTCCGTGTTTTAACACACCTCACATCCTTGAATGGTTTCGGTGATGAAATTTTTGTTGAGAATCTATTTATTACACCAACATCTTCTGTGTACGCAATGAATGCAACATCTTTAAATATGAAGCGCTTACACTCATCGTCGTGGAAACCTTGGACATCTACAACGACGTTCACACGTTGACTCATGGTTGTGAAGTGACACACACGCACAGAGTATTTCGTTCCTTATACAGCTCGCTGTACAATACCGGTGAGAGGGCAGTAATTAATTACACGATCGTGTAGTACTAAAGAATATGCAGATGTGCGTTCTGGAAAATTTGCTAAAGATTCAAATTCAATCCTCACATCTATCGGACCAGATTTAATTACCTCATTCTGTTTGGAACAATCTATTACAATTATCGGTGCTAGTTCCCTGAATTTCAGTGGGTTAAGTAGACAGTTATCTTCTTCCTTGTCGTAGTATGAAGCACGAAACCTCGCATACATGTCAAAAGCTAGACTATACACATTTTTGTTCCACTACAGCTGTAAATTGTCGTATGGATAGAATTCAGAATTCAGGTATACTTTAGCATTACTCAAATCACAATTGTCGAACACTGTTGAATCTTTTGCCGGATTACCTCTTCTATCTGTTTGAAAAGCAAGTATGATGAATCTAAGTGTCTCCAGCTGAACAGATGTTTTGATAGCCCATGTCTGTCGGTTTGCAGTGGGTAGCACAGGATACTCAAAAAGCTCCCATGAGCGGAATGCTAGAGGTAGATATGTACCTGCATTCAGAACTTTTAAAAGCTTCAAACGTTCTTCGTCCTTGACAGTGATGTGAGGCATTTTCCACAGTATTTTATTGATGACGATTTCTCCCTCCTCTGGAGTATTACCATGAACGTATGAGTTGTTATCCGATGCACTGCGTATTAAGATAAGCTCTTGTTTGGCATTTATAATAATTCGACGCATGTCTTCGAAGTAGCCCATAAGCATTTTTAGAGGTATGCATGCTGTAAACCGCTTGTGCTCGGCTACCGCCGCCTTTTCGATAAACCATCCCGCATTTTCCAACACCTTCAAGTCTGATTCTGTTGCGGAAAGATAAGTTTTAAGGGTTGATGTTATACCGACATTGCGTGTGCGGTCAATCTCAACTCCATTAAGCTCATACCGCATTTCTTGAAACAGGAATGATAGCGCATTGCGAGTAAGCTCAGAGGCTGCTGTAGAGGTGCCATCCTTCTTCTTAAATGTTGCATCCAAATATAAGAAACTCTTGCAAGGCAGAGTTAAAGCGTCTTGATGTTGGATGACTATCCGAATTTCGTCATTTTTGTTAAATGTGGTTGACGCATAAGGTTTATGCGATATGTATTCATTACGAATAATGCAATCGTCATATTCTGGTTGGGTGGTTATATCGAGCGACATATTTGACTGGTTTCAAACCGGCCGATTTAAGAAACTCGTAGTTTGACGGTGTTATCGCTTTGGTGCTTTGATGCGAAGTGTCGTGCCGCGGTGCGCGCACTGGGGTTTTATACTTTATCCCCATATCGTTTCAGATGCAGTCTCACAATAATTTCCTCACCGCGAAAGTCAACAAGTTTGTTATCCTGGTCTACAATGCGTAGTTCCAAATAATCCAATGACTGAACTGTCACCGGGAGGTAGATGGCGTTGTGAGGGGTTTCAATAATCTTGTACCCTGAAGCAACTGCCGGGAAAAATCCATATATTGTGTGAACCAGTTTGTTGTTTAGGTATGAGTTGGTTACAACACTGCACTCAACACGAATTGCATTGACTGGTAGAATATCCACAGTCCGATCGGATGCGTAGAATGTTTCAGAATCTTTCTTCAAAATCTGACCTCTTGTGAATCCCAGTAGAGGTCCTATTGATCCTTCCCGGCTGAAGTCGATTGATGCGATGGATGTACGTATTTCAGATTTTAGAGTATTTGTATTTGCACGCAAAACAATACCCTTCCTAAACTCTTCTAAAACTCTATTTATATCGTCGATATCATATGCATCCGGTTGAATTATTACAGTCTCTTGTTGACCTTCAACTTCTAGATGTAGTTTATTGTTAGCTTCTGTGCTATTTGGAATGCTGTTATATGTCTCCAGTCCAATCAGAGCAATACACCACTCACCATCGCTTAAATCGATCGGCGGGAAGTAATTTGCACGTAATACGGACGACCGCTCTTTAAAAGTCAGAGTGTACGACATCACATCTCAGGCTCGACTGAAGAGTTGTTGTTGAGGACTGTGCTGTTTATATTTTCTTCTTCGTGTATGTTAGGAGGAACATAATGCACAAATGCCCACACAGATAAGTATTGAACTCTTGGTACCGTCGGAAGTTGTAGAACACGTTTCTTCTGCTTGTAAAGTATCGTTGTAGTTCCTCGGGAGGTTGGAGGTTTCCAAACGAGTCGAAGTAAAAGACGGTGTTACCGGATTTTTTTACATATGCTACCCAGTGAGTTCCAGGTCCGCCGGCGACATCTAAATTTACAATGGCACATTCTCCCGATCGCCACATAGTCTTTGGCAATATATTCCGCATAAACACGCCTCTGAATGTTGGAATACTGAGCTTCTTTTTAACAAACTTTACTAGATCTATATTTGTAAGAGGTTTGTCTGGTAGAATGGTTAACGGTCTTTTTTTTTATCTATAAAGAGTCCAAGTCCCTTCTTGTACGGTTTCAGGTAGAGTCCTTTTCCAATAGCGGCTGCTTCCATCATACGGTTGTGTTTTTGCGCCTCCTCGAGCTGTTGTTGAGCGATTTTCACGTTATTGATCGTTCTGGCAATAGCCGATGCGCCTCCGGCTAGAGATCCCACTGCCGAAAGTCCTGCCAGAGCTGGAATGAGGAACGGGATAATCCCACCTGATACGTTTTTCGGTATTGGTAGACCTCTAGGTGTTTTAGCCATCAGAGCTCGTTTAGCTGCATACAGAGCTGTTAAAATGCAGTTCTTCTTACTCTTCTTTAGAACGCGGCGTGCCGCATTCATCGCGTGTCGAAAACCCAGACCAAGCTTAATTTTGGCTCGCATGGTCTTATCTACTGCTAATGCTGCAAGACGCTGACCAATACCTATATCGTTCCTTTTCCTTATGGCTTTTGCTCTATCAGCTAAAATACGATCTGCATTGTGACGGTCTTGATTCGATGCGTATGCGATGTCGTGTTCCATACACGCCTCGTCGAGCAGATTAATACCTTTATCGCCCCGTGCTAGTCGTTTTCTAAGCTTTGTTCCAGGTCCGCAGTAGTTATATCCGGGGATGTGGAGCTCAACTGGTAGTTTATCGAGAACACCACCACCTCCTCTGATGCGTCTTCTGCAGGACATAGTATGCTACTGATGCAATTGCGCTACTTGCATCTCGTTATATAGCATTTCGTCTGCGTCAATCCAACTGTTTTCCGTATCTGGGAAACCGAGCCATTTAACTAATACTCGATGTCCACGGCGTTTCACAACTCTCTCTATGATAAACACGTCTGGTTTAGAACTCTTCTGCAGTTCTTCAGAGTAAAAACAACCTGCAATTTCTTCCCCTTTGCGGTCCTCTAAAATATAAGTTCTAGGATTCGTTCGCTGCACCTTTGAGACGGTGAATATCTCAGTTGACCAGTTTGGTAGGTAAGATTTCTCGAAGGTGGTTTTGTGTTTTGAAATACGCACAAAGTCTCCAACTTTAAATTTTTGTCTGCGGTGGTCAACCATTTTAATTCTGAAGTAAACGGTGTTTAGAAGTTCGTTATCACGAACATCGATTGGTCTCATTTTTATCGTGCTGTGTTTGGTTCTGTTGTACTGAGCGATTATTTCAGGAAGAATATCAGTCCATTTGTATGATCCACGTAGATTAAATAGCTTCCACATTCTTGTTCTGTTTAGACGCTCCACAATACTTGCTTTCAAATGGGTGAATGTTGAGTAATGGTTTATGTTATACCGAGTCATAACAGACTTGAAATATTTATTGTAAAATTGAGTTCCACGATCTGTTTGAAGATTTTTAGGACACCTGCACGTCCCAGTCTGCAGCAGATTTTCAAACACACGTGCAACATCTTTACCAGATTTCGATTTCAGAGGTAGTGCCCATGCAAATTTAGAATATGAATCGATGATCATTAGGATATATTTGTAGCCTTTATTCACACGAGAATGCTGCTGCATATCCACAAGATCAGCCTGCCACAAGTCATCCAAGCCTTTGATCATCACAGGTCTGCGAGGGTATGTTTTACGTGCTGGCTTATGGAGTTCGTCAACCACTGTCTCCATTCTTATTCAATGATACCTCTCTCTCTAAGCTGTGAAATTATTGAAACAACCTCATTCGAGTGCGCAGTATTGCCGGCAGCGGCAGATGCCATCAGTAACCGTAAGCGGTCTACTAAATCGTCCGGTCGGCTGTAGTATATATACTCAGGAGCCTGACCGCTCACACTTTTATGCTGTATATCAATTCCATCTCTAGTACTACTTTTTTTCTTCTCGTTATCTAGTATGTGCTTTATAACGTTTTATATTTCATGGAGGTTACGCTTTTCGGTTTCCCATCGGCATCCTTATGTAGGTCAGTCAGAAGCACTATTTCCCGATAAGTGTCGAGATCTGTAGATGGGTAGTTTGATGTTCTCGGGGATTTTAAGAAGATGAGACTCAATAGACCTTGCGTTCTTTGAAACTCTTTATCACCAATTTGTATGGTGTTTTTGGTTAATCTTACGGGTTTTGTACCTAGCATATACGGTCTTACTCTGCTGACACCATATGTTTTGTCTATTCTTGATTCGTTGTGACTGTTGAAAA